>CAAKHC010000308.1:2272-16145 GCA_901007825.1 Macroramphosus scolopax
ATCGAAAAAATCTGCTGAGGTAATCAAAGACAACAGAAGGATGGAGGGAGAGTTGATGCTGCAGAACATGTCCTCAATTGACTGACCAACTACTTTGGAACTGACAATTAGTAAGTTAGTCTGACTTGTATCATTCCTGGCTGCTTATTCAAAGCCTCAAAGGTATCAGGGTCGGCCTGATTACGTATTAAAAACCTGACACTGATCATTCTGCACAGCTTGTCATCATGAAATAGCTCTTGGACCATTGAAGTTCTGACACTGAAGGCTGACACTTCTATAGCTAATACGATGGGAAATCAGGCCTCAAATTATTTGCATGAATTGAATTCTATGAAATGGAACTTTGTTTGTGATGCTCAAAGAATTGGAAAATAATGCAAAAACCTGAATAACAACGCCTCCTGACACCGTGAGCCTGAGCAATCCGAAGACCTTGCTGTTGAGGTTTTTCCACAATTTCTTTAATATTTTAAGTAGTTTCTCAACATAAATAGTTCATCGCCAAGGTTTGTTGATCGCCCTTGATAAGCAGAGTATTGTTTTAGGAATGATGTGCTGCTTTGTAGATTTTAGAAATAAAATTTGTCAGAGCTTTGGAGACCAATAACACAAATTCCTCTTCACCAGACCTTAGAAGAACGACAGGGCAAAGGCCAATAACAACACGTCTTCACCTGACACCACAAAACGGATGTGTACTGTTTTATTTCTTACTGTTATGGTTGAAATCCCATTAAAAAGTCCTAATTAGCTAAGAAGCCTTAGATTGTAAACAAACGCAGCACTATAACCTGCATTAGCAGAGTGTCTGTATATGTACATAAGCTTGTAGTAAAAAAAAAATAAAAAATTGGGCTCAAACGGGCCTGTGTCATCAGAGCACAACAGACAGAGCCCATGTGATTAATACCCAGAGGAGCAGGTCTTTGATGTTGTTTATCCTTCTTTGTGTTTGATGGTGCTGGCCTTGTAGATGAAGAACAAGAATCAAATGATGCATTATGTACTGAGGCCCAAACCCAGCATTAGTTAGCCTAGTCTAGTAGCCTGGAACACTAAGATCAAAGTGAGGGACCCTTACAAATCCTGGACAAGATGGAGTGGAACAGTCAGCAGCTTTCAAAACACAAAGCAAACTCCCCCCTTGATGTTCAGAAATACATCAAGTCAAATTTAGGGACAAATCAGCAGACGACAGCAGTGGAGGTGCGGCCTCTCTTCCCACAAGGGCTATAAATCTTAAAGCTGCCCCCATGAAGACTGTCTATAAATGGAATGACAGATGGGAGAATGCTGCACTATAAGAAATACCGAGGACATATCAGGACCAAATGTGAATCTACTGAGGTGGACTATTCTAGATTCCCTCTATTTTCTCTCGTTTTATTTTTTTGAAATAGCAGAGACAAGGCAGGTACTTGTCATTTATTTGGTTTAGGTGTGCAGTAACAGACCAGGTCACAAAAACACATCTCTCATCTTGTTGGTGTGTCGGAAAGTGGAAGTGAATAAATGGAATGTAGAATGAAATGGAATGTAATTAATATTTTAGTCAATGTCAGTAACACAGAAAAATGCTTTCATCTTAGCTCCGTGTTCTCGGCTTTTGTTCTTATAGTTCAATAAAAAAAACAATGTATGCAAAAAGTGAAATTATCTTGGATGATTTTCAGAGCACAACAGATGTTTATATAAACGAGACATGTGACTCAGTGCCTCTTAATAAGATACATCCTCAGACTGACAGACACGTTAGATGTTGTTCCTGGAGTCTGCTGCCAGTTTGAGTCACAGCCCAAACTGCCGGGACCACTGTGGGTTCTACCGTCCATATGGGACCCGGTTCTCCCTCAGGTCATTGGTATTTCTCTGGCTCCTCAAGCACCTTCTTCCTTATGTTGCCTCCACTCTGGACTATTACATTGACCACTCTTCTGTTTCTTTAAGAATTCCTTTTAATTGTTTAACTTTCAGGCAGCATCTAAACAACAATTCATCCATTAATTTAAATTAAAATATCCGTTGCGAATGCAAACTGCTGCTTTACTTACTGCATCTTCAGCAAAAAGTAGCTTAAAGACCACTTAGGCTCGAAAATAGTCAGCAGTGTTTTAATTATTTTTTTTTACATGGTCCGTTTTCTAATTTAGAATACAAAGTTCATCAATATGCATGAGTTCTATTTGCAACTTTGGAAGTCGGTCTTTAGAAGACTTTTGCCTTAGAAACCTCCGTGTTTCAGTGTTTAAAAAAGGAACAAATGTTGGCTCAGAGTAGCGAGTCATCGGCATCTGAAAAGGAAGCTCTTAAGCACGGTGTCTCTCGAGCCCATCAAACAAATATCATGCACAGGCAGAGCGACGGTGATGAGAGTGTCTGATGAGGGGAGGCTGAAAGTGAAGGAGATAAAGACGGCCGGAAGAAATGGAAATGATGAGAGAGAGAGAGGGAATATCAGGAAGCAAGGGGATGCTAGCTGGAATGGTTCAAGTACTATACTCATACAGCACTTCACAGGTACTGTTCTAAAATACAAATAGAGTAATAGAGCTTTGTCTTTCACCTCTAATACCTAAAAGTACAGCCAGCAACTGACTGTATGTGTTGTTATTCATATGGGCTGCTCAGTCAGGGAATCGTGACTTTCCGAACACCTGCACAAAGGATGAGGAGGAGAGTCCATACCGGGGGTCTGATTCTCGGATATGTGCTGTGCATGGAGGTGAGCGAAACTAAATCTATTTGGTAATTCTCCTCCACCTCCAGCAGCTCCATCATCCCCAGAGTTACAGCAAATTACATCCCAACTGCCAGTTGCAGTAGCGGGTGCGTCTGCCTGCAGCTTCTGATGAGAGTTACATGAACTAACATTATGTTTCATTGAGTGCGAGTACACGTTAAATATAAGACACGTCTATGTGATTGGTTTAAATTTGAGCTAAAAAATATATATTGCGATGACCGATTCGTGGAAGATGATGAACTGTCCATTCTTAAGTGATTCTGTGCACTGACGCACAAACAGTTTGAAATTGCTATCTATCACGGGAAAGTGCCGCGGCAATCATCTGCTGTCTCACACGCTCTTACAGCACAAACATCGATATCATGCCCCGCAAACGCTTTTTAGTCGGTTACGAGCACATCTGCCAAACGAGAGGAGATCTGAAGTGGAGTCAACGGGTGTTGGAGAATGTCAGCGGTCTATTTCGTCGTTAACTTTCTCCTCAAACTGTCACCTGTCACTTGCACACATGCGCTCGCACACATCCCCCCCACACATTCAGGAGTAGAGTGAAGGTGCGACTTTAAAGCCTCCTCTTCTCTATTCCCTGGAGCAAAAAGTCAGGGTCTGGGATGAGGTGATAAGTGCACTGGGATACTGCCGAGCAAATACACACATACACTCACACAGCAAGTCACATAAAGTCACAGGAGAAAATAAACCCCACCGCATTTCCTCATTCGAACAGAAATGAAATTACATTTGTACTTAAAGTTTTGTTCAGGGAGTCATGTGGGGGGGAAAACCCACACAAACCGCATGCATCATTATAAACAAACATGGTGATGTAGTGGTACAATTCCAGAAATGACACAATGTGACAGTCGGGGTGTGCAGAGGTATACATCCTTGTGCTGAATGCATGCTCATACACACTGCATCCCCTTTGTTGTTTAATTGGCATAAAACTCTTGCCAGAGGCAATTTAAAAGTACTCAACAACATCTAAGCTCACCTAAAGTGACACTTAGCATGCTGCTGTGACACGTGCGTGCATCCAGGGGCTGCACTTAAACGTGATTACGCGGTGCTCTGCATGAGAAGTCGAGCTATTGAAGTTGATAAGAGGGATCTCTGAATTGGTACCTGAAAATGAGTGAGAGAAGTTGCCACTTCCCCCGATGCTGACTGAATGCATTTTTTTTTCTGGGTTTTAAATGATTGGGTTTATTTTTGTTGAGTGTTTTTATGGTTTTAAGGGTAGAGGACTACTTTTGTGATCAGACGGCAGGGAGATAGAGTTCATTAAAAAAGGTGCAGAGAGCATTATATTACTGCAATGAAAATGGAAATTGAGAGAAAAAAGGTTTTTAGTGGTGACAATTGAGTGTGTGTGTGAATGCTGTATTTGACTCACTAGTTTCTTCCTCTTGTCCTGCTCAGTCGGTGGCTCCTCATCATCACTCAGCTTGGGCTCCTCAAAATGGCTCATCAGCATGCAGCTGCAAACACAATAATATTCCACTCAATATTAATAACCACACAAACCTGCACTGTCAAAGACAATTTCAGTACAGGCGCTAAGCACACACACGCACACGCACACACAGACAAACAAAGAGGCGGAATCCTCCATCACTTGAGTACACAGCTCTGCCTGCTTTTCATATTGGTTCATCTGTATGCAGAGAGAATCCAAGAGGAATCTTAGTGCTTAGTCCAAAGCAACATCATTGTTACTGTGACAGATATGGTGGTCGGGTTTTGAACGTCACATCGTCTCACTTTAACAAGGAGAGATAATTACTCTTGATCAAATTTTCTAAATTCTTCATTAGGTTTTAGAAGTTCTTAAAATGATGTAATCCAATGTTACATATGGGTCATATGCAGAGTGGCACAGTAAAAATATTCAAACTTTCAGGTGCTTATTTTGCCGATCCGCATTTTATTTTGGTGAATTTATCCTTAGCTTTAAGTATTAAGAACATTTCTAAAACCACTTAGGACAACAGAGGAATAAAAGGAGAGTCTGCTCGCTGGAAACTTTACTTAATTCGTAAACACAGGCACAACACAATGCCGTTTCTCAGCTGGCTGCATTTACACAGTGAATAAAGCGCTTACATCCTCATCTATTTCAGTGTGCTATGAAGCACAACAGGCAGCCAGAACAATTCAACATATCACTGTCAAATAAAGAAACGGTTAAACAAACCTTCCTACCCACGCTTCAGGTCATTTCGCCCTGGTACAGTTTTGAGGCGTGCTTAGCATTTTAACTGCAGAGGAAACAAGTGCCTGCATGTAGGTTCAAATCTACTGAGAATTGAGCGCTATGCTCCAGGGACACAGAGCCAGAGGTGAATGTGGCGGTCGAGCAGTTTCGGTCTCAAAAGGTGGGCTGTCGTTTCTCCTCCTATAGTGAAGTGTTGATTTCAGGGCCATTTTTTTCATGACCTGGCAGAGCCGGCCAAATGTGTGAAGGTCTCATTAACTGTTATTATCTTTCCATCACTGAATCATCATTACATTAATTTTTAAATTTTAAATTAAACAATGACACAAAAAATGTGAAGGCATTCGCAGAAGACTGAGGCAATCCACTGCTGTCAGCTCTGAACATCCATTATCAGTGTGAAGCTTCAGGCCCTAAATGGGAACTCATTGACAGCCTGCTGTGTCTCATATAAACGCAAACGGGTGCCTTGTAACAGATGCAGAGGGCTGTGACAAAGCGTTTATAGTTGACGACCTGGGATAAGAACAGACCCTATAAGGATTTCCTCCCATTGAAGCGACTTCAGCGAGAGCTTTGCTGGCTGCGACGATGATGAGCAGAGTGCTTGTTCACAGTTCAGAACAACATTAAAACAGACGTGAGAAGTAATCAGGCAAAGACATAAAACTTGATGACAGCCCCGCACAGTCGGCGTTCATCATTTCTCTTGAAGCTCTTATTAATGTGTAATCTGTTTGTTCTGTTAATGTTATGTTGCTGTGATTGAGTGGTTATATGTCTCATAATCATTACCATTAAGAATTTAAATTAAAGTGTCAGGCAATGATTAAGACCTGCTTCAGGCTCGTTCTTGTTTAACTTAAAAAGCTTCCAAAAGAAATAATTCATCCCTGTTCAATCACAAAGTATTAGGTTTGTCTGATTTAATATGTTTGTTCACCTATAAGAATAATTTATGGAAGGTTTGAACTATGGTGGTTATTCCGCCTTTTAGTAGAAAGAACAAAGTCATGCTTACTCTTTGTAGGTGCCTGTTTCAGGATCTTCTGTCATCACATCATGCAGGGCCTCAACGCAGATGTTGACGATGCCACAGAACTTGTCCTGGATCACACTGTTAACACACAGATAACACGGGGGGGTCATAACTCACGAACAGTACAACAAGTAGCATCACAACAGAGTCATCATTTGTGTCAATCCTGGAAAATCATAGATTAAGCTGCAGACCCCCAAAAAAACCTGGTCATTCAAAGATGAGTTGATCTACGAGGTGCATAAAGTCAGTTCTAAATCAGACTTCAAAGACAAAGGAAGCCATGAAAAGCCCAAACCATGACAATAGTCTCATTGTCGTATACAAACATTAGCCCACAGCTCTAACACTAAAGGATCATTTTCCAGGCCTGGGTCCAGACCTTAACTCTCACCTGGATGACAGCTTTAATTGGCATCGTCACGAATCCGCCGTTTGTCAGTTGAAACATGATCAATCACTTTACTGCGAGTGGGACTAATGCTGTTGTCAAATTATGTATCCGCTCCACCATCAAAACCAATATCTTGGCACGGCTACACAATACTGTCATCTTTTATGGATACGTTCGTCTCATGGGATCCCCCTGTTCGATGGAAATTTGTTAGACGGAAGATGGAAACGTGCAGCTGCAAACTGTTGACTATTCTGTCTGATATTTATAGTTTAACATTATCTTTACACACAGGCTTGAGGGCAGCGATGGGGATTCTTGCAGAGATAACACATGGCAGGGCCAAGGCTTGCCTACTCCCTGAATCACAGTTCTTCAAAAATATGACTGCTTGAGCTTGAAGACCAACAGCAGTCGGCGGTGAATTATCTGAATCCTTCTATCAAAGCACTGGGAAGTCGGTTTTCCCATGTCAATAGGAAAAGAACAAGGTGGGAAATGAATCCAAAGAGTGACGGCGTGTATGTAGGGGCATCGATGCATCAAATGGTCTGTCAGTTCAAGTTCATGGATGGTACACCCGAGGCAAAGCTCCATGTATTTCACTGAGCACGATTTCTGTCAAAAAAATGCTTGGCAGATACAAACCCTGTATTAGAATCAAAGACATGTCTCCATTTCTTGTGTGAAGTAAGTTGTTTATAACTTTTGCCATCAACACGGGAACAGTGTGGAAGCCGAGCTACAACGAACAGGGGTCTATCTGGTGCACACATGACTGTGCACTACAATTCTATCCAGCCCGGTACCCCTCTCGTGATTACTTTCTAATGGCTGACGACTGCTGATGCATCGCGCCTGCGGTTCACATCAACGTAAGTGAAAACATGACCTGAAAGCTGACAAGCTGTGAGCAGAGACAAACTAGTCTGAGTAAATGGGACCTCATCAAAACAGTCTATGTTGTCCTCCATCCCTAAGCAGAGGGAGGCTGGGGACCCATAAAGGCAGCATACCAAATGAAATCTTCAGCGCGAGTGTCTGCTGCAGAATATGTAATCCCAAAGTGACTGAATTTATAGGAATTCTTACTCTGGTTTCTTTCTGTTCACACAAAAACATTGCATAATCCAACTAAGCTTGTTGCAAATTAAATTCTAAAATAGCATCACTTATTGAATACAACCCCGGTGCGTTGTCAGTTAATACCAGAACAGAGACGGTATGTGAAACTTTTGCATCAGCAACCTGAATCCCATTGAAAATGCAATAAGGTCTGTGTGGAGAGCCAGAGAGGATGAAAGCATTGGCTCAAATGCAATCTTGCTTTTGTCTGTTTAGTTTATTATCTTATCTGCATTCATGTGTTAGTTGTGAAGCCGTTCAGTCATAGACGTCACCTCTCAATTTTAACTCCACTATCAAGTTGCTAATCAGACTGTAAACTATAACCGGCACATGGAAGAAGAATCTTGGCTGTGATGTCCCCTTTATATTCGCTGCACTGAAAACCCCACATTTCTCAACACTGATGATGAACATCAAAGTACCTGACAGTAACATCCCACCTGCAAAAAAATGTAAGTTGGCAAAAAAAAAAAAAGTCATTACTAATTAATAATCAATGAATAGGTTACACTTATCAGACAGGAGCACTTAATCACACACGGGCAATGATATACATAAATTACCTCTTGTGTCTTGTCTTTTCTACAGAGCAGCTAATTGCTGGTGCTCAAGGCTCCTCTCATTCATTTTTCTGTCATTAAACAGTCTTAAGTAGCAATTAGAAATATAACCATGAATAATTAACTATGGAAATAGGAACATTTTGTAAAAGTTAACTTTTGCTTCTGATTGTTAGTTTCTTAATATATTCTACTTCTGTTTTTGTTCAATACCGATACAAAGAGATGATCTAACGGTGAGACTCCTGCAGAAAACAAAAGCTAATTAGATGTATTATGGGTAACTAAGATATGAACCCCTTTCCAATCTTTAGTTTTGACTGTATGTGGGAACCAACCAGCCGAGGCTGTCACATTCAATTGCTGATGTCGACCAAGACCGGGGGCGTAATAAAGGATTTCATGCTCGTCTATGTCTAAGATTACCATATCTGTGCTGCAGAAAAAAATCAGCTTCCAAAAGATTTGATAAAACACTTTGCAGTCAGATGGGACATCAGACGAAAACTTTATCAAAGAAAACCCTACGGTGACAACTTTGAATCTTTTTCAAGAGAAGTTTCACTTAAAAAAAATGAAATTAAAAGCTCATTTTGATGGCAAGGAAAGACAGACAAATACTTTCTCTCCAAACATTTACAACTCAGCCTTCCTTTGCAGGATTCACACTAAGCTGAAGATAACGGTCTAATATGTAATGACTCAGGCAAGAAAGATATGTCATTTCAAACTCCATTCCATCTCTATCAGATACATAATATTGGATGAGTTTGGAAATTTGAATCAGACGACTCTAAATAGTTTCAGGTGAAATTGAGAATTCCATCTAGACGCTTTAATCTACATCCCCCTGCACAAATGCTGAGAGTAAAGAGGCTCCACTTATATTCTTTGGTTACTTTCCATCTCAAATAGTGTTGCTGAGTGTCATCAGCCGACATCAGAAGTGATTATATAAGTGGGCTTGGATTGTCAGGGGTGTCTGCACGTCTGCATCCTGATTGTAAGAGGGGAGCGATGTTGGCCAGATGGTGTTGCCTCTCAGCACAATAATCAACTATACTCCACTAATAGTGGTCAGCACTTGTTATCCCACTCAAGGTCAAATAAACATGCATACACAAAATGACACACAGAGAAACAGGCGGATGTCACGGTACGTGTATTCGTCCCGAACAGCCGCAGTTCTGGTTCGGCATGCAGACATATGGAGAATGCGTGATTGTCTATGTGGCGAGATTGATGAATTGTCAGAAGTCAGAGTTCTACCTGAAGAACTTAATCCGTTAGCCGTTAGCAAGTTGGCAACATGCCATGATAAATCTAAGCCGAGGGGTGGAAGTTGATTGGCGCCTGGCTGAGTCCGACACACTCCTGCGACTGATGTGACACAAAAGGGGCTTGAAGGCCTGTTGCTTCTTTCTAGATCGGCTGTGGTTCACCTACCACAAAACCAAACAGTGAGTTCTGAGCGTCTCATAAATCATTATCTGCATCCCTTTTGAAGACCCATTCCAGAACACAGAACTTCCCGTCACCTCTAGTCTATAAACATAAACTGGAAAACTGAAAAAAAACCCTGTCAATTACAGACTATCTCTTTACCTCCGCCTTCTGTGCCCGTGACGGCTGTGCTGATAAGATGGGGTCCATCCAATTTCCAACCACTCAAAATCCCATGTACACCTAAATGAATGAGATGCCTCTTACCTGTTGTCAGATGGCAAGAGAGAGAGCAAAGCCAAAGACGACAGCTTCCTCCTCTCAGGCTGAGTGATGTTGTCCATGCGGTCTACCCACATCTCTATCACACTGCCCAACAGGTGGTCCATCTGATAAGGAACGAGTAGGATAGAGAGATAGAGAGAGATGGAAAAGAGGGAGGGATTTTAATACGAGTTGGAAGAGATCAAACGCAGCAGCAGCAAAACATATAGAAAGTCTAATTGACTTTTTCTGCAGGGTAAGAAATAGAAGAGCTTGTTATGGTGGAGTAAACGCTTCCTGGTTGTTCAAACAGCCTATTCTTGCCTTCCATTAACTTAGATAAACACTCTATTATCGACAAAGGGCCATAAAAATTATTTTCTTCTTATTCAGGAAAAGACAACAATGTCACAGAGTTTTGCAGTAAAGTGGGACAATCTTATGGGTTGTAAATGCAATTCCACGGCTCATTACTTTCAGTCTGGTTCAGTAAAATTCAGTTGGAACAGGCAGTTACGTCTTCAGCACATCCCAAGAGGCTGTGCTGAGGAGACAGGAATGAAGTTCAGTCGCTGAATCTCACCTCCTGGCCACACTCGGAGGCCATTTGAGTGAGCAGGGAAGAGAAGAAACTGGCGTTCTGGAGCAGGACGCGACCCATGATGCCCAGGTAGGTGGACATCACCACAGGGTATCTCTGTACAACACACACACATACAGTGAACACACAACAGAAGACTTTACAGCCACTCATTACTGAGCGAACCGATTATCTGTCTATCTACTCTATAACAAGTCCCGTGCGAGTTGGCATCTCATCTCTGTGATTTGAAAGGTGAAAAAGGTTTTGGGAGCTGCCAGCTTCACTCTGCTTCCCGAGGCTGCTCTGCTCCCCGCTGTCAGCCACATCAGACACACTGGGTGCCGCTGCACTGCATGATGTCTGGGGGATGAGCGATCTTAAAAAGTACTATACCCATTCTTCTAGAGTTGCTTTGTGGCTGAACCCCGTATTACATCGTTTTATTTTTCAGATCCCCAGTTTTGGAAATCACACGTTACAAACGGAGGTGGTACCATTTTTAATTACAACACAAAGTCTTGATACACAAATAAAGTGTAGTTGATTATTTAAAGAGTGGATGTAATTTCAGGCAACCAAGTTTTTGTTTGGTTTACTAAAGTCGAAAAGAAAACTTCCTGTGCTTATTTTAAAGGTTAAACAGTATAAATATAAGAGCATTCACCACAGGAAAAAGAAAATCTTTCCCATAATTCCAATCCAGATCGCCAAGATGTAAAAGGTGAAACTCACCTCGCCGTCCACGATGCCTCTGAAGATAGCTGGCAGTACGGGCTGGAACATGTGGGCTCCAAGTATGGGACTAACCTTTAAAGCTATTTCAACCACCTGCAGAGAAACAGGGAGAGGGAGGATGTGAGGATGAGGGACAGGACTCAGAGATCTGGCAGTGAGAAGAAAAGCAAGAAGAACAGAGAGGGTGAACTTGTGAGGAAACCAACAAGGAATCAGGACAAGGGAGTGTGTAGAAAGAGACACAGTGAGGGTCGGATTCAGGATGATGAAAAGACAGAAAGGAAAGTGTAAGGGACTTGGTGGGAGCGTCTTTTTTGTAGAGATAGAGTAGAAAATCCTTCTTTCATGAAGGATTTGACCTAAGTATATGTCAGGCAAGGTAAGTCTTTCAAGGAAGCTTTCTGTCAGGCAATAAAACTGAAATAAATACTTGAGCACTTGAGCTTAATCAATAGCTTAGGGACAGATGTGGCTGCGGTGTTGGTTGACTGGTTTATTGCCTGCTGGCTCCTCTTATCAGAACATAGGACTAGTAGGAGACAGATGTGCAGGACAACCACTGAGCTTTACTAAGCTTCTTCTTGATCATATAGGATCAATAGAAGACTATTCTTTTCTTCTATTGTATTTTAAATAGACAAATTGTGATGAGAAAACATTTTCATGTCAGAAGCTGTTGATCGATTCTAATGTGGGATTTACTATTCAGCTCACTGAACTGTTGAGCAAGCAGCCCTGTATGACTGTTAGTCAATTCTTTTATTTTGGAAGCAGCTGTACGCTTAAAAGTTTGCCATATCAAGATAATAAAAAAAATGTGTGAGGGATGTGACCTTGAGCACTTGGACCTGTCCCTCATTCGTGATGTCTTTCAGAAGATTGCAGAAGGATCGACACAAGGATTCTGCGTAGGTCTGTAAATACACAAAGTGGCGGTTATGCATCATTCGTCAGTTTGAGGATTTATATTTTGACGTACAGCGTCTTTGTGTCCGTGTGTATGTCTCACCTGCAGGAACTCTGTTGCAGACAGGTACATGTAGGCGTTGACGATCTGGAAGCAGGTGCGCAGGTTTTCTGAGCTCAACTCTGAAACAGAACATCAAATGCTGAAACTTTAAACACATTAAACACGAGGGTTTAATTTATAGATGTGAACGGGGACAAAGAACACAGTCAGAAATGGAGGACAAAGATATTTGTGGATAAATTATTCAGTAAAGCAAGAATGTCATGTGGCTAGTAAACAGTGCAACGCATACGTGATGGATGTTCCGACAGGCTTGTTCACCGTCAGGAATAAACAGGCTGCCGCCTTATAGTCGACTAAATGTTAGATGATGAGAAGAGCCTTAGACACCGACTGGATTTTGAATAGAAAAAATCTGCTAGATGAGCTTTTCTAACAAACTGTTTTCATGATATGCATGATGCAACAAATGCAGCTTAAGGGTTTACATGCTTATAAGAAAGTTAAAGAGGCGGCGTATCTGTCAGCATTAGTGCAAAGAGTCTATTAAACACCACCGCATCTAAATTATTAAGCAGGCTGTTGCCTCTGCAGCATCATTGGGTACATACGAAATATTTCCTACTGTGCTTCTGACGTTTGTCTGACCTTTGCTGTCTAAATCCATCCACTCAGCTCTGTGAGGACGTACAGATCAGGATGGAGGACATGTTATATAACAATTTACAGGGTTTATTGAAAGAATAAAAATATCAACCTTCAGTATTTTTTAGTTTGTTTATGTTGCAGTCTAAAAAAAATGTGTGTCTATTAATACTTAACACCAGCAGAGGTGAAGAGGTTATGAATTATGCAGCTGAATTCATACATGACTATAATGGAACCATAAACTGGGGAGGAACTGAGGATAAGTGCAGTGACGGAAACTCATAGGAGAATAACAAGCTGAGCAAGTGGAAACCTAAAAAACTAAATTGTTTACGTGCCAACAATTTACATAGGCCAGGCAGCCGGTGCATATTCTGGGGTCCAACGTCAATACAGTGTTGTGGCTCTGTTAGTGAACCATTAAAGAAAACACCCACATTCAGTTGTATTAATAGGTTTGGTTGTGACATTCAGAAGTTGTTGGTGCCTGAGTGATTTGCTACTAGGAAAACATAATGTGACGTGATGATGGTGCAAAGTGTGTTTACATGCTCACATGTGCGGATGTGGGAGGAAAGATAGCTTTGTACAAATTTTTCAGTAATTGTAAGAGCTTGCCATGCTGCTGAGCAAAGTGGAGTTGAACGGATACAAGAGGGTAAAGGTAGAGAGGAGGGAGTGATGAGTCATGACAGATGGCTGCAGAGAACACTACAAATGAGAGGAGTTCGGTCCAAGTTGGGTCTCATTTGCATGTAGATGATAAGGCCATGAGCAGATGGAGGTGGACCAAGGATTTTTAGGGAAAGAAAAAATGGATGAACACAGATAGTGAAGAAAAAAGTTGAGGAGAAAAGGAAGGGCAGATGAAGAAAAAGGAAAGTTGGCAGGTAAAGCACAGGAAACAGATCCCAGGGGGACATGCCTGTAAGGTGCATCCTCAGGAGCCTGACATTACTTTCAGACTGTACATACAGATGTTACTGAAAGTAACACAGGCGGACAGGGTAGCTAATTCTAACACCTAGAATAATAGTGTGACTTGGGAGGTTAATCTTGCACTGAAAAATTAGCTCGCAGTGGGTAACAATGTGACAGGAGCAAAAGGTTAAGTGGGTTAATGCAGCTGTTCACTGTCTTCC
>CAAKHC010000309.1:2169-13717 GCA_901007825.1 Macroramphosus scolopax
TGATTGGAGGTTTTGGTTTGACCTGCTGTGCAATTGCACAAAACTGCTAAGCCCTGTCTCACACTGTACAATTATACTGTATCTATGTATAGACCTTAAGGTATTCTATATTTGGCCTTCATGACTGCTACAGTATATTTAATGCTGCTATTCCTAGAATGATCCTGATTTTACACTGGTAATCCATGTGTGGTTTGAGCTGCATTGTCTAACTCTAGCTCATATTCCAGCTGGACAGCTTCAGTCTCCACCCTCACATTTATCGTAATTACCTAACATGACGACATATTTCCAGTAACAATCCTTCATATTCTGCAATGTGAGCCAGAAACAGAGGGCTTCCTTTTCTAATTAATACAGAGGTAGAGCCTTGTGTGGCATTCATTGCCCTCCGCCCATTGAGTGGAACTTCTTGACCTACCATAGAAATGCAGGGAGAGGTGTGAGGGGGGGTATTATAGCTTGACAGGATGGTCATAAAATCAAAATGGCCCCCACTGCCAACATCTCTGTGCCAAGGTAAACATACAACTACAAGGAGGAGGAGAGACCGGTGTGACAAGCGGGAGTAAGACTTACATTGTGTACCGTAAATCAGCGGGAGATAACAGGGATTTGGAGCAGGTAGTGATTTTGACATCTGATCATCCCTGAGATGTCTTGATTATAGGTGTCAGGCTGTACTAAGCACATGTTACACAACGTAATAATTCAGGTAAACAGCCATCTTGCAACATTATTATTTTTGCAAACCGATTATTTCAGAGAACCTCTCATTTTTGTGCAACTATGAAATGTTGTTTCTGCTAGTTTGCATTCATAAACTACGTCCCCTACACTTTCCTTTTAGAAGATTGATTTGTCATGGTTGTTATTTTACTGGTTGCACAGTGGTCTAAAAATGATTTCCTTTTTTTGTGTCATTTTTATCTGAATTTGTATTTGTATCTTATCTACTTGAGTAACTGGGCTTGTTGTTTGTTTCATTTTTTCCTGCCATTGTCTCACAAATGTTTATTTTCCTTCTGAGTTTCCCAAAATTCTCCACGCTCTGCCCCAGCAGAGTAATGTTTATCCAGCTTCCACGTTGGAGGGATCCGTAAATCGTGTGTGAGTGAAGGAAAAGAGGCTCTGGTCTTGTGTCACGCTCTCCACTGAGTCTTGCAAAGCCTGTTTGTTTTTAGATCTGCCGCACAACAATACCCAACCTTCCCCGCGCACACACCATCTCACATACGCTGCGCCCAGAGTTCACTGAGAAAACAAGCAGCAGCCATAACAAGAGCTGCACTTCGTAGGAAAACCTGCTCTCACTTCCCAGGCCCCTGGTTGACTCACCACTGTCCTTTTATACACCACAGTACATGAAAGTCTCCAAAAAGTCAGGAAAACAATATTTGACATTTTTTGGCCCCATTATAGAAGATTACATTATGCTCTCGGGAAACAAAAGAAAAATGCAGCCTTGATGTTTAGAATAATAAATACTGACAGCTGTCCCCAAGGTAGCTCTGAAGAAAGCTCCTTTGTTTTAACATGTTTCTTCACCGGTCAGCCTGTGAATGAAAACAGGGTGAGAACCTGATTTTCTGACTGTTGCAGGATTTAACCCACGGACGTTTATTGTGTTTCACCTGTCTGCCCTCTCTGTCTCACCCCTCTTTTCCTCCACGGGGTGCTTTAATTAAATGTGTTGCTGCAACAACAGGTACTCGCTCACACCCTCCTATTAGTTTAAAGGGCTCTCTTACTTTCTGTTTATGGGTCGGAACTGCAGCTGTATTTTCTCCATAACACTCCTTAGTAAACTGATCATTCATTTATTTAGATGAATGACTTACATTTATGCGAAGCTAGAATATATATATATATATATATATATATATATATAGTCAGCGGTAACAAGCTGCAACTTTCACTCAGCTTAGTTTCAGGTCATAGTAATATTTTTATAAAAGAAGATACTTTGAGGAAGAAGAGCTCTTAGTAACGGTGAGAGGGAGAATGTTTTCAGATGAAGAGAAGCTGTTGGTGTCCGACTGGTATGATTACAGACTGCCTTTAGAAAGGGGCAGTATCTGTGACCCCTCTGCAGGGTTCACCAAACGTGTTTTCCCCGTGCAATGGGACAAGTCAGGGGGTCACAATGAGGTCACAACCTTGTGTGCTAACCCCGTGTTTCTGTGTTTCCCTTTCTTAGATCCTGGACGAGATCGCAGAGCACGGGATAAAAATTTATCAGCTACCTGATGCTGACTCTGACGAGGATGAGGAGTTCAAAGAGCAGACCAGAGTTCTTAAGGTGAGACAGGGACAAATAGCTTATTGCCTGCTGACATTAAGTCACGTCAGACCTTGTATACCATTCCCTTCCATCCATCCTTGCTTCCATTGACTGCATCCACATGTCTCTGATACCTTTATTTTGTATGTCTCTTTACTCATCCCACACTCTGACTTTGTTTCTCTCTGGGGTCGTCTTGCCATTATCATTGCTTCCCCAGGCGAGCATTCCCTTTGCTGTGATTGGCTCCAACCAGCTGATTGAGGTAAAGGGTAAGAAGATCCGTGGTCGTCTGTACCCGTGGGGAGTTGTTGAAGTGGAGAATCCAGAGCACAATGACTTCCTCAAACTCCGCACCATGCTTGTGTGAGTCTTGCTGGCAATAATAGCACTAAAGCAATACAAGTACTAAAGCAATATGAATTGAGGAAGGAAAGTCAAGAAACCATTGACAGAAGCGCTTTCTCATTAAGGCTGGTGAACATTCTCTTAAGTTTACAGCAAAGCTGTACTGCCTCCTAGAGTGTGAAGACGTGACTGCATGTCTGTGTTTGTTGCAGGACCCACATGCAGGACCTCCAGGAGGTAACTCAGGATCTGCATTACGAGAACTTCCGTTCAGAGAGGCTGAAGAAAGCGGGAAGGTTTGAGGCTGTTTCATATCAAACAAAGATGCTCTGCTTCATGCAAAGTTTTTTATTAACATATGTGGTTTCCCCGCAGGGCTGTGGATGAAGATGTGATGGATAAGGACCAGATTCTGCTACAGAAAGAGGCTGAGGTAAGGACACACAAAGTGTGTCACTTTGTGCTAGAATGGGCATTGGATGATGCAATAGCAAGCGAGTAGCAAAATGAAAATGTATCCTAGCTGTAACGAAAGAGTTTTATATTATAAATTACAGTAGTTCCCTAACATAAACATGTGTCCTGATATTTTGTTATATTTAATGTCATTTTACCAACTGGGTGAATCAAAGTCAAACCATCCAACCTGTCAGTTCTCCACCAAGTCTATATCTCATGTAGAAAGAGATAAGAAGTAGTATTTGTTTTACCCGCCTATCTTCCATATTCATTGTTTACTCGTTGTTGACCGCACACATTTCCTGATTGCTCTTGATTGGCCTGTTTGTGTTACTGCTGCAGTGCACCGTAGTGAATTGGCGGGGTGCAATCAGAGCTGTTTGTAAACAATGTGCCCTGGCAGGATACGCCATCGCCTCCTGCCGGGATGTCCTGGCCCAGTTTTATGGTGGGAATGACCTCAGAAATGTAATGTGTCCGAAGCAAAGCTGGAGAGACAGTGGTCCGTTTGTTCCAGTGATATCATCTACCTAATATCGTGTTAATTCAACACAATACTGTGACATTACAGGTCCCCAGTTTCCTGTGCCTGTGCCATTGTTTAAATGTGTCTTTCAGTAAAGTAAATTGTTTTATGTGATTAATTAATATTTATTTTGCTTGAAACATATTTAATGAATGGACTGGCCTTTATTAAGAATTTAACTCATTACATTCTGTAGATATTTGTGTAGGAATCAATAACTCCTCAATTAAGAATCTACTACGGGTTACTTAAAGCAATATAATGTAGCTTTGCTTAGCAACAGCGGCCTCCCCTGGCACAAAAGGGAATGATTAAACACCAGCGTATTTAATTCTGTTGATATGTCGGTAGGGGGAGTAGTTCACTGCGTGTAGCACTAGTTGAAGGAAAAACCTGCTTCAAATGCTTCTACGAGAAAGTCCTCTCTGACATGAACCATTCTCTCCTCAGTCACTAGATGGCGACAGATTCAGAAAGCAATTACAAGAAATGAAGTTGTTTTTAAGATGTCACGTTCACACACTCATTATCTGTGCTAAGTATGATTGTGCCCATTAATCTTTTATTGTTGGACATTGATTTTAATGTTTCATTCATTTTTAAACAGACTTCTTTTAGTGGCGTCAAAGCCAGGCTGTTGTAAATAAAGAAGAATGATTATTATGCATCATATCAGACATATTGATTTAAGCTTCATTCACAGTATTACAGCTGGTTTGCTGTTGTAAGTGGACATTTTTACTTTTCAAACACATATGTTAAAAACCATCATTACCTGAGGTTGTCATGTGAGGCCGACATCTTTGAACAGCAAATACGACTTGTTTCTACCTCAGTGATCTCAGCCGTCACCTTGTTCCTCGCGTCATCTTCGGTCTTTCCAAATAAGACGCAGTTTCTGCTGCAAGACACATGAAACATTTCATTTCCCAGAAAAGGCCCCATGTTTAGATTTACTGAACTGTGCTACTAATACTAAAGTTCTTCTTTTATCCACCGCAAATGAAATTGACTGGTCCGTCATCATTGTCCTCTCATTTTTTATCTTCTCTTCCTGTAGTTGAGACGCATGCAGGAGATGCTCGCTCACATGCAGGCACAGATGCAGGCACAGAAAGACGAGTGAATCGGTCAAAGCAGAAGGGCGATACACGGATCCCACCATCATCTCCACACCTCTGCACACCACTTTTCCTTCCCTCCAGTCGTCCATCCATCAGCTGTTCAACAGCAACACACTGATGTTTTTTATTTTTCATGACAGGGCTCCACTAACAGTCCATGTATCAACTTTTCTTGTATGTCTTCATTTTCTGAGAAAAAACATTATTATTGTTGACATCTGTTTTCTGATCATGAACTTAATATCATGGTCTGTAGAACTGTTAGTGAAACGGTACTAACTAGCACTTGCCATCACACAAACATGTTTACAAAAGTGTATCAAGGTATTTTGTTCAAGTCGGACGGTAGAAGTTTACTTTTATTTTGCAGTCATTTTACGTCTATTTTGACTATTTTTATTCCTGAAAGTAGAGAACTGTTTCATTTCCCTCGGCTCATGAGTCCAGCATCTTAACCTTTGAATGGCTTCGGACCCTCAGTGCCTCTTCATCACCTCATAAGTTTACACTTTTAATGTTTGCCTACGTCGTTTCATGAAATCACAGTAACAGTCACCACATGTCGTTGTCCAGTGTGGTGAGGCATTAGTTGAATTTTCCTGATCAATAATGAGGAACGGGCATTTTTCCAGGCAAAATATTATTGTTAAACTAATAATCTTACTTGCTAGCCAACAACTCAAACGATCACTCCTCTAAGTGTGTTTGGTTTGTGATGTGGAAAGCCACTAAAGCAGGTAAAATAACACAGATTATTGTGGTAATGTTAAAGGGTTTAGTTGTGTATATTGTTATGATCTTCATGTCTGTGCCAAACCACAACGACAGACACTAAACTAACCACACTGTAAATGCTGGAAACTAAGAATGTTTAAAACAGCCTGCTTCAACACTACAGGTAAAGTCTTTCCTCATATTTTTGCATTTTCATTTTAAAAATTAAAAATATGTAAATGTTGTAGGTGTGAATTCCTTCCAACTATCTGTTCACAACCAAAACAGACTGCAGCCATTTACTCACCATTCATGTGCCATTCACAGCTCATTGTCTTTTGCTCTCAAATGAGTTGTTTGTTGTTATTATGGTCAAACATAACTTGGACTGTCTGTTTTTTAGAAGTCATTTTTTGTATTTCCTCTGCAATAAAGTTTGTATAAAGAAAAAATTTGATTTGTGACATTGCAACTAATTTGGAGCCAATTGACATTCGATATGCAGCTTACGTATAAGTATAACATTGAAATGTGAAGCCTCCAGTGCCCAAACTGAAAGAGAAAAATGTTGTATCCAGCTCTTAAAGTTTTACAGGAGGAGTAAGTGAAAAGACTTTAACTGCACATTTTTGGAAAACAACGTGCCAGACACAAATTATTATTCCAGACAGAGGATTTCTACATTTTAAAACATGTCTGGAAGGAATCTTTAAAGAGGGACAAACATGGTTCCTAGAAGCACAATAGGTCTTTATTTCGGTCTTCTGGTAGAGATGTGGGCAGCGCAGCCACAAAAACAACTGCAACTACAACTGAGGCTGGAGAAAAGAAAATGCAGCTGTTCGCCTCATGGAAGATGCAGAATTCTGATGCACAGTAAAGTTTTCTGCGGTGCAGCCACTGAATGGGACTTTGCATTATGGCATAGTACAAAGTGTTAATATTCATTTTTGGGACATAATCTAAGAAATATATTTTTGCATGTGAAAATTCTGCAACCCTCTGAACATTCCTCTGAACTAGAATGTAAATAATTTGAGTGACTCTCCTCGCATCCTGGTTGTAGAAAACTCTGCCGTGTGATTGGCTGGTTCGTGGCGAGGAGGCGGGGCTTCATCTGTCAACTCAGCCGCTCCCTCCCGCTGTCTCTCCGGGGTTTGGAGGCGAGGCAAGGGGCCGCTTTCTGGGAGCCGTCGCTTCGGTCAAATCGAGGGAGGAGAGCGGGCAACATGACGACCAACATCAGGTACAAAAGCCGCATCCCGGTTAAAACAGGTGAGGGTTATTGTTTAGTATCCCGCAGTTATTGATTCGCTGAGAGTAAATGGAATAATTGCATTATATCTCTCTGGTCTCTTCATCCCTGCACCTGCGCCTCGTCCATCCTATAATGGCCCATAGAGGACAACGCGGAGGTAAGAGACGTATTTTAATGTGTTGTTATGCTTTGCGTGCAGCTGATGTATATTTTGTTTTGACAAAGACGCGGTATAGCCTCGAACAGCGCGGCCTCCTCTCCAGCGTCTCCCATATTTACGTCTCTAATCTTAGACATTTTGAAAATAATTCGATGTTTGCATGACAGGATATAAACAGCCTGCAGAGCGGTGATCAGCAGACTGACAGGGGATGGGGGGGGATGGGGGACGTTTCCTTTTTAGACGCATATCTAGAGCACGAGAGGCGAGCAGCCGACATGGTACCCACAGCGCAGCATCCTTCTCCTCCATCCTCTCCATCCCCTCCGCTTGCCTCTGCCTGCATTATTATTAGCGGTTATCAGTTCATGAGTCAACTGACCTAATTGTTAGCGTTACATCAGCATCGGTGTTAGCTGCCTTTCGTGGACCTTCGTCACCACAGTTCAGCCTAGAAGCGCAGCTGCCACATGAGCCTGCAGGGGAGGTCGCATCTCCTGACCCTGCCCCCCGCATCCTTCTCTCCCATAGTGTCTGATAACAGCAGAGGGTCGTTTGCATGTGCTTAGTGATTCAAGTGAGAGGCTGTATTATTCTGAGAACCCTATTTCTGATAAACAGTGTCCATGGAAAGCAGGACTCAACTGGACTTGAGACATGTGGACTGAATGTTCTGCTCTACCTCAATCAACACAGTCCATGCAGTAGAGTTGTGTCAGTAGGCAAGAGATGAATCCTTCTTTGGAAAGTCGCTAGAGTTCTTCCAGAGAGTTTCCACATGATCAGTATTGTTTTGAAGGACTGGAGGGGTCATGACAGCTTTTACAATAAGCCTCCATCATGAGTTTCTCTGAGGAGCAGCTAGTTTTTGGGTCATCCTGTTGACGGTAGGGCACTCTGAGAGCGCAGGCAGACCTCCACGGACGCACATAAAAGCATTTTTCTGCTATGTCTGCCCCATGTAACGGTTTCTTCCCTTGCCCCTGCTATACACCCCTCTACGACGTTTGTTGAGAACTGGCCTAATAGTTTTTGCGTAATCCTGCTAACAGACAATCAACGCCAACAAAAACAGAGCTTAAAGAGTGTGAAAATAATATACACTAGAAAAATGCAAGTCACAAAGTTAGATTATGGCAATATAAAAAAACATTTTTTTGCACGGTTGAAAATATAAACGTCATGTCGCTGCTGAGGAGGGTCAGATGAGTCCACATGGGTGAGTCCATTTCACCAAGTGTCTGTTTATCCCCCAGAAGAAGGGGGAGGAATTGAAAAGCTCGGTGGTTCATCTCGATGGGATGTGTCTGAATGTGAATGAAACTCCTCTGCTTCGCCAGAAAATAATGTGTCAGGAGAATGAAATGGGAAATGTGGTTTTTATTCCTTAGAGCAACAGTGAATAACTACATTATTAATCAAAACAGTCAGTTCCGTGTGTGCGGCATGAAAACAGCATTAAAATAGGACAAATTTGAGGTAGAATATAGGTCATGAGACACAGGTCCTCGTATTTCTGCACATGTTTGCGACACGGCACATTTCTCTCTTTAACTTTCTATCTCTTGGACATGTGTTGGTTCCCGTCTTCGTGTCGAGTCCCCAGGTTGACCTTTGTCCCCCTCCAACCCCCTCACCACAGGAATATATAAGCCGTCAGACAGATTTTCTTTCTCCCAGAAATTCACAGTTGGACCAAATTCAGTGGTTGAAATCATACTGGTCATAAGGGATTACACACACACACACACACACACGCACACACATGCACACCCACGCACACACATGCACACACATGCACACACAAGCTTATGATTATTGCTGGAAAACCTGGATTAGTATGATGCTGCATTGCACATGAAGCGTTCGCAGCTTGTTTGAGAACTAGTGGAAATAACTCGTGGTAGATTTGAAGGCACTCATTGAGATTCAGTCAGTATCCAGATCACTACAGTATTTACACCTCTTGGCTGTCTTCCTCTCCTCACTCCCACATCCTCGAATGCATCTGACCCTGTTGGGCACTTTGAGATAAGTATCCTGGGACCAGCCGGGCTGCGGAGGAGAGAGCTGGAAAACAACTGACTGAACGCTGAGAAAACAGCTGATAATCAATCTGAAGATCAGCGGTTCCTCTCTGCCTCGCTCACATTGCCTGCTCCCATCGCTTCCCATTGCTGTGATAGAATGTTGCCAGGCAACAGTCTTTTTTTAATCCGTTTTCTCTGACGTGAAGTAGCGGACGAGTGACTTACCCACAATCCTGTTTGGTGGAGTGTGGGTGGATGTTCACTGGACATGTGTAACGGTAAAGTTTCCCCTTCATGTAGAGGAGTGAAGGAATTACCCAATGAAGATACCGTGAGATAAGAATAATTAGTGACAGGGTGTCCTTTAACATTAACCCACCACTTCAGCTGATGACTTCCTGTTCACTGGGCGGCCTCGAATGTCAAACAAAGTTGGAAGTTGTAGACGTTGATGTGTCCTGGTAGACCGAGCCTCTTAAACATGAGAATATCTTCGTCATACAATGATAGTGGATTCATCTGCGGACGCTTGGTCGGACAAAATAAGCAGTTTGTTGGGAAATTTTCAGTTTTTTATAAAAAGATTTATCAATGGATTCATCGTGAAATTAAAAGGGAGATGATGTATTTCAGATGATGAATCTGATGCCTCCACCTCTTAACTCTTTGTCCGTCACTTCCCTCATGAACCCACACACTCCCTCTCCGTCGGGCACACACACACTCACACTCTCGCTGCCACAGATGGACCCTCACCCGCTCCCTAAGTGAGCACCAGCTGCACAGCAGGCACACGCATCCTGAAGGGGTTGGTGGGGGGTTGAAAGTGGGATTTAAAACCCCCGTTGCTCTTCAGCAGGAAAGAAAAGGAACAAAGTTGAGAGTCTGGCTCTCTGAAGAAGTCCTGAACTTCTTTGATCACTCGTCACCGTATAAACGCCAACTCTTCTCTTTTTATTTCACCTAAAGTAGCTTCAGGCCCAACACAACTTTTCGTTTTGTCAGTGGAAGTCTGTGTTCAAGTGTTTGAGGAGTTTCTGCCCTGCAGCGTCGTCTCATACACGGATACATTTCGTCATGCTGCTAACACGCCTGTAATGCCAATGATGTACTTGAGGGTGTGTGTGTGTGTTTGGTTTGTCTTACACCTGAAGCTACTCATCCTTTTTCCTCCCTCTCTCCCTGGGTAAGTCAGCGTTGCTCGTCATGCCTCCGCTATGTGTTTCTAAAAGCTTTTCGTCAGTAACTGGAGGCTGACCCAGATAGCGGGATTCTCTGGAAAAATCGTTTTAAGTATTTGGTCGGCCCTGATAAGTTTTGGATTACGAGCTCTTTGGAAATGTGGATAAGATTTCTGAGTACTAATCCAATGAAAAGAATGAGGATTATCTCCTAACTTTTATTTTCACCTTGGTGATGCCATTTAAGACGAGTTCCTATTGAAAGCTATTGTATACATTTGGTATTTTTCTTGACAAAATAAGTGAGCATGTGAGCAGTTTGAAGATAGAAACTTCTAGTGATCAGAAGGTTACTGGTGTCCTCCAACTCTTCTCTCCGTCCTACTATATCTTCAGTCGACTGGTTTCCCTCTGCTAAATGTTCAGGGGATTTAAGTTGTTTACAGTTTCTTCCCTGAGAGTCATTGTTGTTGCGTAAGTGGAGTCTTAAACTGGCCCACGATGGCCGAGTGCCCTTCAGTGAAGCAATTTTATTGTTGCCCGAGCAATTACATGCTGTCAGATTAGCATGTTAAAGAGCCATGTGAACAGGCCTTTTCATCACCGAGCCGGGAAAACAGAGGGAGAAGATCCTGGGGGCTCAGGGTCCCTCTTAATGTTGTTTTCATACCCCCCCTCCTTCTCCCCTTATCACTCTTTTACTCTCCTGCCTCACTTGCTGGTCGACCATCTGGTATGCAGGCAGCAATTCAGAGGAAGTGTTCAGGGTCAGAGGTGTGAAGGTGTCAGCTGGATGCTCGGGAGATGCAGAGGAGTCATCAATAAAGGTCACTGCTGTTAATCTGGAAGCACTCTACATCATTTTAAAGCCAAACAACATGGTGATATATGACGGCTTGTACATGTGAACATGAGTACTGGGCCAACTGTTTTAATAGTTTTTGTAATGTTATTAAAAAGGGGGAAGTGACATCATGACTGACAGCTGCTCTTAGTGAAATCTTGGGAGTCTTCAGTTTGGGTGATATCTAAGTCAAGAAAAACTACTTCCGCTTGAAGACGCTTCTCTTGCCCACTGGGTCCTCACAAAGTAGGACACGTCCTGATGGATACTCGGAATAGAGAGCTTGTAAAAACATGTGAAGCTGAAGTGAATTGAAAGGAAAGATCTGAACCTGTTTTTGCAGACGCATACAGACACATGTGATGTTTCATAGGGTTACATGGAATAGAAGGGTGGCAGAGCTCTGCACCCTCCTGAGAGGGAGAGCTGCTGTTTCATGATCAGTCCAGATCTTCCAGGGTGGCGTCTCATCATTGCAGCCTCTCCAAAGTTTTCAGCACCCCGGAATGATGTGTCCTCTGTGTGTGTGTGTGTGTGTGTGTGTGTGTGTGTGTGTGTGTGTGTGTGTGTCCCCTGGCAGTGGAGCTGACTGCTGGGCTCTTTTGTGAGTCGTTTCCTCC
>CAAKHC010000313.1:2116-15310 GCA_901007825.1 Macroramphosus scolopax
GAGAGAACAATACATTTTTTTGTCAGATCTGTTACAGAGTAAAAGAGTGTAAAACTGCATTGTTTTGCCTGTGCCAGTGGTACAGCATCTCAGCTTTGGGTCGGACAGAATTCTCACAACAGGCCATGGGGTGTTTCAGTGTTAGTGCGTGTTAAGGCATCATGATTAGTTAATCAAACCAGCTGTTATTTTTCACACTTCTTGGGTCACTGTGGTTCAGCTTCATTGAATGCTGTGTCCTCATAATGTCGGCAGTGCTGTCTGTGGTTGTACACTAATGAAAACATTAAATCAACGCATAAATATCATATTCCGCTTTTTCCAAAGGATCCCTCTAAATCTTACACCCTAGATCATCAATTTCTTTGAATAATCTTTTCGTTGTGAGTCTCCAGAATTCATAACGGCATGTTTTTCATCCCACTTCAAGGTGGTCCTGGCCTCGATCTGGCTACTGGGGTTCATTATCGCTGCCGTGCCCCTAATGAATGAGGACGTGTTTGGAAATTATTATGGACGGAACGGGGTCTGCTTTCCTTTGCACTCTGACAGGCAAGAAAATCCTACCGCAAAAGGATATTCTACAGGGATATTTCTCGGTAAATGGCAATAAAAAGTTTTCTGAAAACTTTTTTTACAGTGACTGTAGCAATTATTTAAACATAACAACTGTGGTATGTTCAATTTTCACAACTTGAAGATTATTCGAAATGGCGCCAGTTAAAATTTGATAGAACAGCGATTTCGGCTCAGCAACATGCCCTGAAGATAGGAAACAATATCGGAGAGTTATCTTATACATTGAGATAATGCATCTTTAACTTTAGTAATCCATGCACACCATGGGTGTATCAACAATGCATGAGTTATCTCAGTTTGTATTTCTCAGTACCAGTGGAAGTCTGAAATAATAATGAATGAATTACAGGATTCCGCCATATACGTCACAGTAACATTAAAATAAAAAATCACAAGGTGTTACCGTAGTGAGGGGCTACAGTGTGCAATTCATCATTACCTTTTCTCTCTTAGTGTGTATTTGGAAATACTGTATGTAAATATCTGTGCATGTCATGATTCCTGTGTATATTTGAAGAAGTGCATTGTATTTATTATACCTGGCTTTGTACGTGTTTGAAAAGTATGTTCATTCTTTTAGGTCTAAACCTGGTGGCATTCCTGGTGATCGTCTTCTCCTACTCCAGCATGTTCTACTCCATCTATAAAACTGGCATCAATGCAACAGAAGTGAGGAGCAGACTGCACAATGATGTTGCCGTGGCCAACAGGTTTTTCTTCATAGTGTTTTCTGATGCCCTCTGCTGGACTCCAATTTTTTTGGTGAAAATCCTCTCACTGTTGGAGGTGGAGATACCTGGTAAGGAATGAGGGGGTTCAGGTTTATATCTCAAAAGTGTTTTTTTTTTACAATGAGCATAATGTAATTTGGGTTGTTAAAGAAATCATAAATCACTGTAAGAACACTTTCATCATCAGCATCAGAGGAAGCATCCATAAGCTTGCAATACTTACAAATTAATAACCTCCCTCCTCTTCTTTTTTAGGTAGCATTTCTAGCTGGGTAGTCATCTTTATTCTACCCATCAACAGCGCCTTGAATCCCATCCTATACACCCTGACCACCAGCTTCTTTAGAGAGCAGGTGGAACTTCTACTCTGCCGGTGGCAAAGGAGAAAGACCTTGAAAAAAGACTGCAAAAACCTCACCTCCTGCACAATCTTCATGGAGACATCCCGGGCTCCTTGCTTCCAGCCACCAGTCTACCTCCAGCATGTGACAGGTGCAGATCCTCGCTACGCCTGAGGGATTAAGGCTGTATTTCATAAACTACGGGTCGAGAGCCTATTATTAGTTGCATTTTTAGGGTACTACTTGGCAGCAGAACTAGCATGTTTTAATAAGACTGACTTCCAAGAGGACTGAGGATCCAAGAGGATCGTTCAATTGGATCACACTAGCTGTGTCTGTCACCATCGGTTTAACTCACAGTCCAAAGCTTGTGACCCAGAGTGAGGTTTGAAATGTACGTTAATCAACTTGTACATTAAACACGTCCGTCTAGATTTTCATTTTTGTTGCAATAGTGCTGGACACGCACGTTTACTGGTTATATGCTGCCACCTATATGTTGGAGTATAGAAAAATATGAATACGAATCTAATCTTTATATGATATCTAATAAACAATTCAAATCCATAATTAGTTTAGATGCGTTTTTATATCTAAATTGTCCTCGACCAACAGAGTGCACTTTCAAAATCAAAGCGTAAGAAATATTATAACAACTGAAGTAATGACAAAAAATGGCGGAGAAAGTAAGTGTATCCATTCTGAAACTTGGTTTAGAGCCTCTTTTATACAAAAGGAAAATAAGTTTGACACAAATTGTGACATTTATTATAATGTCATATTTTCAATATTCTTTCTTTACTATTAACATTTCTATTGAGGGGGGTGATAAACTGCATGACTGTCTACTAACATTAAATGTCATGTGGGTTTTGCATGCATGTGAACTTATTATTTGTGTAGAGATTTTAGTTACATGTACAAGGCACTGAAAACATTGGTACCACCAGGCAATGGCAGGAAAATGTGGTTATGTTTAACAGCCACTATCCTCCTGTTCCCTGCTGACTGTAAAAAGATTTGGAAAATGTTTTATATTGTTCAGGTATAGTTGGAGGAAACATAAATTTAAGCTATGGCTATTTGGTAAGTACTTGTAATTTTGTACGCCACATCTGCATGTACTTTAAATGTTCTTATCAATTATGATCTTGATATTTTTGAATCCTCCTTTTTGTAAATGTTAAATTTCAACACGATGACCTGGACCGGAGAAAAACATTTGGTTATTGTGTTCCACATTATTATATGTATGTAAAGTCACTTTGGTCAATGTTTATATGTATGTTGGCTGCCTTCTAACAATTGCTTTAATTAAGAGACAATCATCAAAACAATATATAGAACATAGCGAGGAGAGTAAAATGCGGAAAGCTGGTTTAATCATTGTACATATTTCTGCAAAGTATTCCAAGGAAAAATATTTAATTTTATACTGTGCAGGTGTGCATATGTTTATGTTTCTTGTAAAGTATTTGGTAAAGAAGAGTGTCAACATGTGTATGTTACGTATATCATTGTTTGTCAGAGTTAGTGGATTTTGTGTTCATTTGTTTCCTCACCGAGATGACTTGTTCACTGAAATGATAAAAAAGACGGAACTAAACTGGAATTAAACAACCATAAACAACTTCTGTGAGAAGAAAACAATCTATTGAGGCTAAAACTTAAAACGAACAAACAAATTGGTCTCAATGTGTACAAAGCTTACCACACAGAGAGCTTCAATAGCTTCAGTGTCAGATATTAATTGGTCTTGCAATTTGAATAAGCTGAATGTGAAACACAGGTTATTTTAAAATATTAAATATCAAATAAGGAAAGAAGATTCACACACAAAAGCATGCAGAAAAACTTCGTCATTTGCTTGTAATATCATGCAAAATGTCACTTTTATTTTGCGCTTAATACATCTCTGTCATTACTTCATTTGGCCGCACCGGCGGCGGTCAGCATCCTTCGATAGCAGGTGTCCTGCCCTTGGACCAAGGTGCGCCCCTAGCGACACGTTGATGGGCACTTCCGCCAACCAATAGAATACATCGCCTGTCCCAGTTTCCAGACCTTAGCATCTGATTGGTTGCTAGGGGCGGAGCCTTGTCATCACTAGCTGTAGTGCTGTCAGCCGGGGCGGCACGACTCCTGGAGGAGAGAAACGAGACGGATTGATGAAAACAAGCCACTAAATCACGTAAACGAAGAAGAAAGAAATACGAGAAATGATCCAGTAGCCGCCAAGGTCGACGAATAAAAGGTACTATTCAGTTTAATGTCACATTATTGCTGGGTCTGCTGGTGTTTCCCGCTCCTGGGTTGACTACAAAGGCAAACGAGCAATGTCTAACGTTAGTAATAACATCGATATCACTACCACAGGGGCTGGTACTAGCTCGTTAGCTACCGAGTTAGCTACAGGCAGAGCTGGTTATAGTGGTCGACTCTGAATTTAGAGAAGACAAACCGTAACATATTTCCAGGTTTCCTCAGTAGCACTCATACAATCAACAATACCCTGCTGCTTTGTAAAGGAGCAGATGAAGTTAGCTAAGCAACAGTGTTTGTATTAACAGAGACGTCTAATGTAACTTGAATACACACTGGTGATGGCGGTTGAAGATATTGCGCTGCCAAGCTTGTTAGCTACCAGCTAGGTGGCTTACAATAACGAAATGTCAGCCCAGTTATCATTGCTAATTGCTAATTAATGCAGTTTGGGGGCACACAAGGGCTTGTAGTAAAATATGAATGGAACGTTGAGTGTATGGGTCGGATGCCATGACTGGGCCGTTGGACTTGTTTTTTTTATCTGGAATTGTATCACATAGTTTCGTTGTGGAATGAATTACAACCTTGAAAAAAAAGACATTTAAATTAGTCATGGCCGTCCCACCTGTGCATGTTCATTCTACAGCTGTGGTGCCCAGATGACAGTTTAAATCAATATTTTGTGATTGACAGCCAATGGTTTAACATGTTAATTAGCAGGCAACACAGTGTGTGCTCCTTCATTTCCTTTCATTTGGTATATGGATTGATACAGATTCCATTGATATTTTATTGTGAAAAGCCACAAAAGTGGCAGGTAATAGTAGATATCAGCCCTAGATTGGTCTGGTCCCTCTTTCTATTTTAGGCCTATTCCCCTTGATTCCTCACCCTCCCACCCCTCCTTCCTCCCGACTAAATCATTCCCCCTCTCCATCTCTCCAGCTGTTTGGCACAGCCCTGCAATGGCGACCCAGTTAACTCCATTGTCCTGGGCTTACACTACAAGCAACACACATAGACACCATATGTCATGTGTGTCACAGCTCATCCCATCACTTCAAGATATAATGGCAAAGCTCTCCTCTTCACCAATCTAATTTTCCTTATCTTCAGTACTGTTAGTATTACTATAAAGTAGATACTGCAATATCCTTAGAGAAGTTGCCATTTGGGGATTCATGGTGAGTTTTTAAAACAAGAGGAATAAGTATTTTCCACTGACTTCTTGCAGTTATAAACATTTCTACTAACAAATGCAGTTCGGCAGATATCCGGAACTGTTGAAGAGTTTTTTCATGCGCTCCAGTGAAATGCAACAGAAACACATTGCCTGGTGATGCTTTATAAAACCTTCAGATTGTCAATTTCTGTGTCAAGAACAAGCCATTGGACACAGAAACGATTAACTTGAACTTCTGACAAGTTCAAGTTAATCGTTTATTCTATGAAAGCTACATTTTACCTCGTGGCACAGTGCACTATTTAGCTCTTTTGCTCAGTGATTTGTACAAGCTACTGATTTGATAGTTCCCCGTAAAAACATATGTCTCCTGGTCACGCTGCTGCGTACTCAGCAGCACAAGACAAATCAGGCCTTACCTCACTCCATATGCAGCCCACCTATTTGTACAGGCTAGGGCTGCATAATTAATCAAGTATTAATCTGGATCATTAAACAGAATTGAACATGGTGGACTGTGGTACAGAACTTTAAAATGCATGATCAGCTAATAGAGTATGTTGCTGTATAAAATCAAATTAAGCATTTAGTAAACAGTCAGCCACCAGGGGGCAATTTAGATGTTTGGCTAGACTTCATGAGTGTAAACAGAAGATGGAGTGGCAGCCTGTGCAAATCATTGCTTGATATACCGCTGCTGTCCAGAGTGGAAATATACAGCTGTGTCTCCCAGCAATTTAAGTCACTAATACTGACTTACTGAGTCACCTCTGGGACTGCACCTATTTACACTGTGTTCCGCCAAGTTACGTTGTGTGGCATTGCCATCCCTACCTACAAGGCAATCTCAGTCCGGACCATAAGGTTCATATCACCCTCTATCATCAAGAGTCTTTTGAAGACTCATCTTTTCTATGCTCTTTGTCTTATTAAATCGATGAAGTACTTGATATTTACTCCGGGGTCTCTCTGTGTTGTTCTTCATTTGTAAGTCCCTTTGGATAAAGGCATCTGCAAAATGAGTAAATATTAATGTTTTTTGAGCTTCAGCTGTATGTGGGAAAGAAAAAAAAAACACATTTAACCTCCCACACTCAACTTGTGAACCTCAGTCATCTGATGAAACATCTACATTTCCTCGCTGTCATTGTTTCCATAGATACCACCTGGCACCTCATTCCCACTTGCTTACATAACATGGTCTTTCTGCCAGGCATACAAGTCCACACATATACCCAGATATTGGTACACATGGAAACACACACACATACCTTAACATCCCACTCCCTGTCTGACTTTGCCTCAGGTGATGTTGCACTACAGATTAATGTTAATTTCATAGGCCAACTTAGCTCTTAAATATTGCCTTGAGAGTAGCAGAATACTCTTCTCCTTAACTTTTCTCATAAGCCTGATTTAACCGTGTGCAGAGCTACATGTTCCTTTGTTTTTCAGGGAGCACTTGTCTGCCAAACAGAAAAGACTTAAGAGCACAGTCAGCTCTGTTTTCAAGAGTTAAACAAGACAGTATCATTGTTGTACAATAAACATAATGTAAACCCTTTTCGGAGGTGTAGTTTTATCATGTTGTAGTCATACTGGTGTTTTTCGCACTTGCGGTTTCTTCCTAGGCCAATATTAATGTTGTCAAGAGTCACTCACACCACTACCCCCCAAAAAAAAAATCTCGTTCACTAGCATTATTACCACCAAATCCGAATGAAAAGTAGTACCTGGCTTGTGTCAACCTAATTACGTATAGTTTTGCTATAGAATTTTTACTTCTGTGTCTTGTGTTTGCTTTTGGACTTCACATAGTTCATCAGGGAACGCTACCTTCCTGTTTGCAAAAGCATTAGTCTACACATTAGCGACCCCTAGGACAGTGTTACATAACAAAACTTGATATATATGGAAGAGCCGATGGCACGCTGTAATGTGTGTTTGTATATGCACATCCACAACTAATATTTGCTCGTGAATTAGTGGATGTGGTAAACCATCTCACTTTCATTACTTAGAAGCAAAATAGTAATTCCCAATTTATTAATGTTTCTTTGTTTTTGTTTTTAAACTCAAATCCTTCAGTCGAGGAAATATAATATCATCAGTGAAATTAGGAATAAATAAAGGAAAGAAAGACGGTATAATATTGGTTTTATCTTTTCAGAAGCCTTCCTCAACTCTGGTGTTATCACCAGCAAATAGTTTAGATATCTCTATGAAGACATCTTTGTTGTCTAACAGAAATAATCAGCCCTAGACACATCGTCATTGCACCCAATAGGGAGGGGCAAGCAGACAAAACAATGATTTCCTTACAAAGCAACAAGCAAATAAAAAAATATTACTGTCCTCAAAACGGACCACTAGAATCAGAAATGTGACTAATTACGTAACCAGAATTATTTCTGCAATGGGCTGAAGAGGGCACCCTTGTAGAGCCAGTTTGTCAGCCCGACATCTAGTTGTTGCAAAAGGGGTTGTAGTCATAGTTGTAGCAGTTGCACGATAACTACAAAGGGTCGCTTTGGTTAAAAACTTACTACAATTCTTATGAGATGATAAATATGAAAAATAACTACATGTCAATGCAGATATTGCTTTCCTACTTTGTAGTTATGCTCTTTGATTCTGGTTCGAGACCTCTGAATCTTCCCCCACATCTCCTATTTGTTACTACTGCTGCCCTGATACCTGCTAGTGAGGCTCCTTAACATGTCAACAGGGCACCTGCAAAAATGAAAAAGAGAGAACTAGTCGGTCAATGTAAGAATGAACATTCAGTAGAAATAAACAATGATTGATTTATGTCATAGGTGTCAATAATATATGATATTAAAGAATGTTTAAGAAAATGTTTCAGTTTGCTTTTATGTAAGGCCTTGACAGACATTAATTATTGTGGATTGTTGCACTAATCGTACCCGTAATCCGGGTGAACCCCTGAACTCTGGTTTTTCTAAAGTGCATAAGCCAAAAGTAAACATGTTTATACCCTCAGTTCTCCTGTTAGACCGGGTTGCTGAGCATCCAGGGCGGTCTCGGCAACTGTTCACTTGACAGCATATTTGAGTGACAGATGGTGCAATAAAAATGGTTAGTAGGTGGATGAGACTCATTGAAGAAATAGTTCAAAGGGCTCGGTTGCAACTAAAGCAATGTTTCGGAAAGAACCATGCACGTATCCATTAATTGTGTCAATAGTATTTGTAGTGTGCTTCAAGGCACAATTTGTTAGCTAGTAGCAGGCGTAAAGTAACTCTCCCGCCCAAATTCAAAAAACAGGTTTGGCAATTGTTAGCTTTGATCTTCTAGTAAACAGACTAATGACAGACCCAAAAGTAATCAAATGCTTTTTAAATTTCTAGAAATAGTTGTGACATTTGTGAAACAAATGTGTAATAAAAGAGTAAAACCCAAACTTCAGATTTTTTAATCTTTTATAGCTGATAATGGGATGAGGAAAGTGAAGGCAAGGAAGTACAAAGGTTGCAATGAGGAAATGAAGATGTACATTAAACTATTATTATTAGAATGATATTAATTAATAACCAAAATTGACAGTGATTGTCTTTATAGTAAATTTCAGACAGCATGCAAGACTGTATGTCACTAGAATTCATAGTAAGAATGTTTGTGCTGTTTCCCCATGACTCTGTGGTTTGGTTTGTCTGTTTGTGTGTAATCAAAATCTTGTCTGTACAGTTGGTGAAAGGGAATGCTAAGCTAGTAGTTTACATTTAGGTTGATTTATGTACAACATCCCCTACTAACTCATGAAACATGATGATATAGTAAGTAGAAATTGAATAATTATGATGATTGTTGATGTATGTGACATGTTAATTAACTCCAGGGCTCTCTGTGTAAAATAAAGATCTTTTGGGAGATTTATTAGACTCCCAGTGTTTTAATAATGATTAAGAAGTATGGTTTATATCTTGTGTAGCTACTGTATCTCACCTCAATGCTATTAACTGTCCACTCATACGATGCTAACCCCAGGTAAAAACAATCAAGAGAGTCATAGTTCTAAGCATAGTTATAAAAAGAGTCCAAAAATGAGACTAGAATCGAACAAATAGACTATAATAAAATATAAGACTAGATGGGATTATCCAGAACAGTTAAATTGAAAGCTGTTGACCATCCGCATATAAACACAACTGACTAATCAGTTCAAGCAAACAAGAGAGCGACAACCCTGAGCAGCTTGTTCGGGAACTTACTATCATCCATCAACCACTGTGAAATCAAAGCCGGTCGAAATATAAGGTAATTTTTATTTCACCAGATGATTGTAGGTGAGCATAAACAGTAGTGTTAATCTACTGTAGACAAAACATTACGTAAAAAAAACTGGGGGACACAGCTGTCTCCTAAATGTTTGATGAACAGCCCTAAAGATGATTGGTGCGTATGTGTGTGTGTGCGCGTGTGTGCATGTATTTGGCTGTTGCACTCCCTTGGGGGAGGGCACGCCTCTGTAACTGATTTTGGCACCGTGCCCCACTCTGTTTGCCACCCTTAACTCTTTCCCTCCCATATTCAAAGATGTAACTTGTAGGAATCTGAACAAGCTAGTGCCAGTCCGGCCTGTCTAGTAAAACATCAACATAACTTGAGTCCCAGAAGCACCCCAGCCCAGCTTCTTTCAGTCACTAATCAAAGCTTGTTGACAATAAGTCAGGTTGGAACATGAATTGTTTGGTTAGGTGAGATTTGTGCCTTCCGGCTAATGCTAATGAAGTTAGGTTTTCTTCGTTTCTTAATATATGATTGAACGTCTCAACTTTTTGGTAATATGCTGCCCCCTTTTGGTTTGGAGGGACAAATGTCAGGCACTAGCTTATTCAAAGTGAACTTTTAAGTAAAAAGCATTATTATCATGTTTGAACAGACTTTGCCCTTGTGGTGATTGATGGAAATCTGGTAAAGAAGTGTATTTTAGATCAAATTTGATGTGATAAATATATTAGGCTAGAGAAGTCTTCTGCCTAGTTTATGTGAAAGAAAACTACTTTGGAGGTAATGTTTCAATACAAATCCAGATAAACATTTTAAGTTTGATCAAATACTGTGCATTACACATACTACTGTACACATTCTGGCCAACACAGTTGCACCACTGTAAAACAATGGATATTTTAATTTCGATAAAATGTAAGCTTTGTTTTTTACAAAAACTATAAGAAAGTTTCGTTGTTTTGACACTTGCATACATGAGCTCTTGGGTGAGACACTCAATGGAGCTGATGTCATGACAATAGTGACATAAACAGCACCTCGGGGTAGGTATCTCCAGAGAGATAACTGCCCTACCTACAGAGATTAAAAGCAAGATGCTGGGTGAAACAATCCCCATGACGTTACACTTTGTCTTAGTTTACCCAAATCTTTGTAATAACTTTTGTTAAACTAGATTGCAAAGTCTCCGAGGGGATTGGCTGTGCGTCTTTTATTGATATTGAGAGGACAATAGGCCCTGCTAGTTTTACCACTGTTAGACAACGACATGTACTTAACGATAGGCCAAAAGAACATTTTGTGGAAGATCTGTTCTGTAGAAATAAGGGGCTGGGAGGTCATTTGGGTTTTAGACCTGGGCTAATCTTTGGTGCCTTATCAGGGCTTGATCAAGGAAGTTTTTTTTAATAAAGGACTCGCTATACCTAAATATTTTATGTAGACAGCAGTTTAGCACATGATTTTCACTTCACCATTTTTTAACTATCTCCCCAGTAAGGCAGATGAGTATTTAAAGGCATATTTGTGGGCTGTGGTGGCAGATTCTTGCTTTGAGAGGTATTCTCAATGTTTGAATACAGCACAGCCACAAATGTATCTTTCAAATGCATCTGCTAATCATGTTTAACAGCTAACCTGCTCAAAAACATGTCTGTTCCAGTGTTCAGGAGTTTTCCTGTTTGTTTTTGGCTTTGTTTCAATCGTCTGTAAAGGGGTGTGTCTGCCGCCCTCAGTAATCCTACACCATTAACACATTGAGGTTACTGTAACAGGCTAAACAGCCTCGACCAGTGAGCACAGGGACTCAAACTCTTACTCACACCCACATACCATGTGTTGGCTGCCTGAATCATGCAGATGCATGCCATTCTGTCAAGCTTCACCAGTTATTGAGACGGAAACATTGAAAGAAGAAGGAAACAGGTGTGTGGATAATGTTTCATTGTGAAATGGTCTGAAGAGAAGGGGATAGTTGGGAAATCCCCCAGAGAGAGGGAGAAAAGACAAAAAGAAGACAGCAAGAGGAAGAGGGAATAAGAGATCCACCCAAACTTCTCAAACCAACCAATCATGCTGCGTTCTTGGAATTGGATCCCTCCCTTGTTCACCACCTGAGAGCGGAGAAACACAGCTGTGCCTCAGAGACTCAGAGGAGAGAAAGGCAGAAAGAGGTAAAGAAACAAAGAACAGGTGAAATCAAAAGCAGGACACAGAAGTAGATGTCAAATTCTTTTTTTTTTACCCTTAATTTATCCCGAACAAGATATAAAAAAACGGCGATTTATTTTGGATCTCAAGCAACAGCATGACAAAATGAAACTCGGGAGAGGACAAACCTGAAATCTCAGGAGTGTGACAGAGAAGACACCCAGCGAGAAGACATTGGATACCAAGGTGTGGACATAAAAGAAATGAGGAAAGTGAAAATAAGGATTTTACGACTGTCTGAGCAGTCTGGTTAAATAATTTTTGTAAAAGTGATCTTCCACTGGAACAAGGCTTGTTTTCAATTTTTTTGTTGTTGTTTTTTCCTGCTGAGTCTACTGTTGAAGCATGTAGTGTCTCTCGGATAGCTCTGAGGACCGCCAAGCTTTGACAGTAGACTACTGGGATCGAGGCTCGTGGAGCGGATAGTGGAGACATGTCTCAAGAAGAAATAAGAAGAACTGCCAGCCATGGGGCTCTAAGTGGCACATCAGACCACGGTTCTAGCCTCTCTCTGTGCCACAGCCAGGACCAGGATATGGAGAGCAAGAGCCAAGGCCATGATAGTATTGTTCTGGAGCGTATTGCCTCTCTGTCATTGGACAGTTATGACCCCAGCGCCTTCACTGGGAGATTTACTAAGATCCAGCCTAGGTCCAGAAAGAGGACGACAATCATCGGAAGTAGGTGCAAACAAGATCTTTTGTTTCTGTTTATAAGAGTCAATGTCCGCATGGTCACAAGTACAAAACAAACAGTAGTCATTGATGTGCAATAATTTGGTTTTGTAATAATCCTGGTTTGAATTGCGTGAATGATGCAAATGTTGTCATGACCTGAGGGATTTCTCAGATGGGCAATATTAGAAAGGCTGGTTGGACATACAGCTGAAATAATGATCCTCTCTTCCACCACTGGAATGTGGGCTGGGTTTAATCCACCATGGGATTTGTAAAGGTTTTGGATCTCTTACTACCTGTTTCTCCACGTTTGTCGCAATGTGGTTCTCCCATACTGTGACTGTACAAGTAACCATGTTGCGGGCTATTAGACCCTGTGGAAATTGAGACATTCAGTGTGTTTAGAAAACAGCAAACGATTGCTCCACTAATCCCTATTTTAAAGAATGGGGAGAAATAAATGCCTTTGTAGTTCTGGCCTCAGATGTAAGCACTTTATTTTTTGCCCAAACCACTTGCCTTTCCACAGCTTACCTTCACATCTGGGAATTCCATGTCCAAACGCTTCCAACTGTGCAAGCCAGACCTTAAATAGTTAGTCAAAGTACAATAGCACTGGGCGTATACCTCCAGAACTGAAAAATGTTGTGTATTTACAACTGCAGGTTCTGAAACCAGTAATCTTAGAAAACGTTTATTTATATGGCACCAACAGGCTTATATTCCAAAGCAGTGTCTATTTTGACAGTCATACTATAGTTTCATAACATAAAGTATTTGTTCATCTCTGTGCATTGTGTAAATTCCAAATTTGACATCTGACACACTTTTTGTGGCAACAATGTTTGGGATTTTCTGAGCCTGAGCTTGTAACCGTTGAGTTACAGGAGGATCTGTGAGATTTTCCCCCTTCACTAATCTACTCAGTTAAAGATTATAATAATATAAATTGACCTCTA
>CAAKHC010000313.1:22372-39551 GCA_901007825.1 Macroramphosus scolopax
GCCCCCCTCCCCCCCCCCGCCTCTCTCTAGGGGCAGTGTTGAAATTCCAAACCAACTCTTCTGGTCAGATCTCCACAAGGTGCAGATTTTACTTAAAAGTGACTGACAGCTAAACGGCAGCTACAAAACCATTCTCAAAGGAGCACTTCTTTACAATGCAACTTTCAAATGAGCAGCCAAGGATTCCAAGGTCACTGATTACGGAGACGTGATGGCAGGCTGGAGGCGGGACAGAAGCTAAAGTAGAAACTGATAGTTGGTCTGATGGCTCATATAGCTCTCAAGCATGAGGCCCTACGCAACCTCTGATCTACCCAAGCATATCCTGGAGCAGCACAGTGGAATATCTCTCAATGCCTGGTGGTTGAGTTCACTCTTGACGGAATAAGTTGCTTGTATTCTGAGTGGACACTTTACACCGTCTCTTCCTCTGTGATTGCAACACTTTTTAGTCTGAGGCATCAATTCATCTTCACTTCGGCAGTGTCAACCTGGCTGGTCTGTGGATACAGAGAACCTTTCATGTTTCATTTGGAATTAATGTGGGATACAGCTGTAGTGCTGCAGTCATGAGAGTGTTCCCTCTCCCCACTGGAGCACTTGGTTCACATTACCTGCCTATCATTTTCTGAAAGATGGAGCTTCACACGTTTAACTTCGGTTAATCCTGCCTAACCAGACTTTACTGTGATGTCTGTAGTGGCTGTCATGGTGGAATAATTGGATGATAAAGACACAATTCATTGCCTATAAGGAATACTTTTACTTGCCAATCATGGAAGCTACATTTTACACCTTCTAGACTACCAAGCTCCCTCCTCAACTCCTAACCTCCTCCAGCCTCTGTCTCATTTCTCCTCCATCCTAGTGTTTCTTCCTATTTCATCCACCTTCACCTGCTGTATTGTCTTGTGACTATCTGACTGTCTGCAACATGGAAATGCCAACTAAATGGAGCAGGGCTAGTGTCATCAGCTTCATCAAGGGCCTTGGTAAGCGTACACGGGGGTTTATCATGTGAACGCATGTTTGCATCATGTGAGTGCTCAGGTTTCACAAAATCAGGTGACTGTGTATGTAGAGGCAGATTAATATCTCACCTTTCCAGTACAAGAACCAGATTCAGAACGCTTGGTCAGACCTGTCATAGTTGTTAGCCGCTTCTGGAAAGTGTACTAGTGAGTTATTGCTTTAGTTCACCTTGTGGAAAATCACACAAGTGCATTGCAGTAGGGCAAGTTGCCAGAACTGCACGGTACTGTTTCCCTGCTGCGCAGCACTGGAGGGATCGTAGCATAGGAGGGACATTTGTTCAAGCGTTGGAAGAGTGCTACTTTATTTGACAAAGCCATAAGTTACATTAAACTATTGTTTTGAGGAGGCTTGGAAAACTATGAACCTACCCTTTAAGAACTTTGTGACAATATAAGAGTTCCACTTGATTTCGATAAGTCCGACTAAGGAAGCCTAATATCATTTAGCTTAAGGGCTACTATATTGGAAACCATGCAGACAAACACTTGAGTACATTTTTCAACAGAATGAGGAATGTGGATTTTGTATCCCAGCAAATACATTGAAAACTAGAGACCATCTTTGGGATCACTGTAGCCGTGACGCGTGGCAACATATTGATGTTCTGAGTCATGAATACTTAGTAGTCATTACTAAATTATTCGATGAGTGCTCAGTACTAATGGGCCTGACGACACTCATCTTCAAACATCATTTGATCTCAGCTGTAATGTTTTTTGACTGCATCTTCCGGGGTTGTGCCGGCACTGCAGTGAAAGACAAACAGACACCAGCCAAAATATTCAAAACCGCCTCTTTGGTAGGTAGTTCCTGCTCATATACACACACAGTCACACACACAAACACACACACACACACACACACACACACACACACACACACAGACACCGACTTACATGGTGAAAACAATGCCACCCACATGCTGTCACGGCTGGCAACAATTCAGGAATGGATTGATGGCCAGTATGAGCAGGAGCAAGAAAAACCTCCTTCGTCAAGTTGAATCTGGAACACTATGACAAGTGTTTTTAGTTGAAGAAAAGAAAAACAGCACAAGAAAATGTAACAAGCAATGACAAAGGAGAAATTTGTGTGCTGAAATGCTCAATAGTTAGCTTAATATGTACTTTATCTACATAACATTGCAATGGTTGAACAAATTCTAAATAAAGTCTAAAATATGAATTAAAGTATTTATACTACATGAGAAAAATGTTTGTATTTTACCAATTTTACAGTATATTACACATAGTCTCTGATCTCAACCCTGAAACCTGCCTTTGGCTGGTATAAGGATAATCCAGACTTTTTTCAATTGAAGGCCTTATAAATCCTACTACCACGTTTCGAGCAACAGTTACTGGAGATTCCATCTATATCAAAACCAAGACTGGATCACATGATCTTGTTTCAAGATTTAATCTAATCTGATGCCAAAATCTGATCAGATTTTGGCTGTGCCCTGACTATTCTTTTCAAACAGGCTTGACAAATTGTGACCGTCATCTTTGAGCTGTTATAGCAAATTGTCGCTGATGCTGTGGAAATTATTCTTTTCACAAGGATGAAGGTCAGTATTCATAGAGATGTTTGACAGGAGGTAATCTAGACCATCATCGATGTGGTCTGTCCTCCAAGTCACCTCCAACCACTCTGTGTATTTTGTAAAACGTGGACTCTCAACTTGACATATTCATGGCCGAGGAGCTTATGACAATTTGTTGGAGAAATTATGAAATTGATGTTATTGTGACAAACTCTGTTCATTGATGTGCTTTGAGAGAGAGCATGGGGTCTGAGACTCAGCTGAAATGCAGAAAGGCGCTCTGATGTTGGAGATAACATCATTATCACAGAACTAGGTGTAGAATTATGAACTGAATGTGACTGACTGATCTGTCCTGACTCCCGCCAGCCTCTCCAGTGGGACTGAAGCCATCCCTCCCGCCTGTCAGTGGAACTTTGGGAGAGAGGAAGGGTCCTGTCGTCATGGCGCCTGTCAACGTGGACCCTGAGAGTAAGCCGGGCGAATTCGTCCTAAAAAGCCTGTTCGCCAACTTCACCTTGCTCTCCGAACGCAAGATCCGCATTATCATGGCGGAACCACTGGTGAGTGACCTTGCACCGATGTCTCTTTACTTTTCATCCCTTCTCTCTCAAGTTTCAATTAGGTCCAAGATTTTATCTGTTTCTGTCATTCATGGTGGTGATTGCTTCTTTATTCAATGAAATACTTTCAGTTATTCGCCTGCATAAATGGGGACATTATTTCCAACAAAAAAAACAATCTTGCAATGATTAAGATACCATTCACTTGTAAGCAGAGCTGACACAGAGTAGACAGCAGGCCGCAAAAATCCCATGAAAGCCATCGACTCTGAACTACATTAACTTTACTGCTAGAGCTTCCATCTAAATCACATGAACATTCATTGTCCTGCAACTCAGCTTGTTGAACGAGCCACTAAACAAGAATTAACCGCGGACAAGTGCACTGCTATTGTCTGTTTGCAAGCTAGATGGCTAATTAGCTGCAGCATATACATTGAAATCCCTGCAAGCAACACACTCTCTGCCCATGACCTGCAGGTACAGCCGTTGGTTTCCTTTGTCTCTGTTGACTATGGTGGGACGCTGGTTCTCTGGCTCTTTGCCAGCTTTTGTCAATTAAAGAAAACTTTCACATCTCTCTATTCAAATCGGATAATTGGGAATCTATTATTTCCCCAACCTTTTTTATCACCAGTGTTTATAAAACAGATTGACTGCAAAAAGGATTAATTAAATGGATTGGATTTAAAAGAAAAACAGAAATTGTGAAGACTTCTTTATTCTTTATTCAGATCCCCATCTGCTTCCACTACAGAGTCTGCTCCTCTTTCTGAAGTCTACAAAATACAAACAGACTTATGAACTCGTCTGATAACCTCTCAGTCTAGAAAAAAGTTACATGATTACATGTCAAAGAAATGAAAATATCAGATAACCTCATCATCTCCTCATCGTCTCTCACAGGAGAAGCCACTAAACAAATCTCTGCAGAGAGGAGAGGACCCACAGTTTGACCAGGTTTGTGTCTCATACAAGTTTACGTCTTCACCCGTATGTTATTCCCCTTTTTCCTTCATCATCAAATTCTAGCCATAGATTTTGGCTTATTTTTAGAATTAGATTAACCTTTCATTCTTGCTCAACGTCACCTGTTCTTCCTCTTGTCTTCTGCGCAGTTGATCAGCACTATGAGTTCTTTAGCAGAGTACTGCTTGCCGTCGATCCTACGAACTCTGTTTGACTGGTACAAGAGGCAGAACGGCCTAGAGGACGAGTCCCATGAATATCGACCCAGAGCCAACACCAAGTCTAAAAAGTGAGAGAACAGCACGCTCAGTTTAAAGCTCTTTTTGCATCCCTGAATTGTAAATTAACTGTAAAGAAATCCGTAGAATCTACAATGATGAAATAAATTGCTCTACTTACATAAACCCGCTATTAAGAAACAGACAAACAAAACATTAGAGGTTACACTGTTGGCCACAGAGGTCTGTGCCTTTACCCTTTATATAGGATCAATACTGTTGCTGGTCATGATGACAATTACTGACTCTCTGTTTGTTTGTGTTTGTGTGTGTCTATCTCAGTGATGAGCAACAAAAGGACTACTTATTGGAGCGGAGAGATCTGGCAATTGACTTTATCTTCTCTCTAGTGCTTATAGAAGTTTTGAAGCAGGTGAGACTTATTTTATTCAAATGCTTACTTTTAAAACCGTAAACAAATTAAAACAAATATGTCTGACTTTGCTTAATCTAGTCCTGGATTGAATATCCAGAGTTCCACAGAGCAGCATCTGTGTGAGGAAAATAGAGAGCACATTTTATTTTCACAAATTGCAAATGAACAACATATGCAACCTGTTCTCTTAATCCAGATCCCCCTCCATCCTCTTTTGGATGGACTCATCCAAGAAGTTATAAACTTGGCATTCAAGCACTTCAAATATAAGGAAGGGTAAGAATGACAACATATTATCACATATAAGTTTCAGTGCCCTACTGTTTTTACACACAGCTGCATGTTCACATGACAAACGGAAGAAATATGTATATTGCAATCACAACTCTATACATGGTTCACAGTACTATTATATATTGTTAATTCCTCTTTTTTTTTAGGTACCTGGGACCCAACACAGGCAATATGCACATAGTGGCTGACCTCTATGCTGAAGTGGTTGGTGTCGTTGCTCAGTCCAGGTACTTTAGACTGTCATTATTGTTCTAATTATTGTTTGTAATGTATGTGTGTGGATACACTTTTAATGTTTCTATAACCAGAGGGAGGTAATCAAATCTGTTGTAATTAAGTTTTCTTTCAAGTTGCATGATTGTTTCGTGTACATTTCCGTGGGTAATCCCCAACGTCTTGTCAATGCTGTCTTCATCAGGGCCTCCCGACAGCATTGTTGCCAGTGTGCTGTTTTTATTATTTTTTCTGAATCTGAAGTTCATTTTATATCTCAAAGCAATTTTAACAGATAAGCTGTTATGGCCGCCTCTAAAGCAGCTACAATTTTGTTATAAATGTGGATTTTTAAAATACACTTTGGAATACAATTCTTTAGTTGTTGCGCAGGCAGAATTGTAATCCAGGTCATGTTGCAGCTGTGGGCTGATTTGTCCGGGTAGGACAATTCATAGTGTAGTTACAGTGGCGACCTGTCCTCTCATTGACCCCATTTTCAGTACAAACAGCAACTACAAACAACATCTCTCGGTCTGCTTTAGCAGGTTGAAAAATAAATGTTTTTCCGCTCTTCCTTTGGTAGTTGTTTAGCCTTATGTGCTTGTGTGTGTGTGTGTTGGGAAACGTGTCTGTGATGGCAACTGAGGATAATGACCCTCCAGATGATGGTCCTCTGTCTGTGTAATGTTGTGTGTGATGAGGGACGAGCACTGTTCCCATTTTACAAAAAGTTATTACTCTAATGGCGGGATTCACTAGGCAGCCCAGTAACTGCTGACACACACACACACACACACACACACACGCATGCATCATTTAACACAGTTATCGATCAAGTCAGCCTAATCTGCCTAAGAAAATCTAGGTTGTTTTGTGTGTGAATGATTGTTTTTTCTACGTGATCAACTTTCTTAGTTACTGACTGGTATTTGGTTAATACAATACCCTTTTCTGTATTTACACACAGGCATATGAAAAGGTTAAACACTTTCAAAAACATCCAAGCGCAAGCTTTAATGTTGTCATTATCTGTGTGTTTTTCCTGCACGGCTCATAGATCACGGTGTTTATGTACATCTTATTTAAACATTCAGCACTAAACAGAAGGTGGAGGACTGTTCTGCCTACGTAACTGCTGTTGCAACCCCTGTGAAGTTAAAAAAAAAAAAAAAAAGCAGACGCATAGGAACAAGTGCACGTACACACACCGCACACACATTCCCTTCACATCACCCCTCCAGATGCCATTCTAAAAATAGACTGTCAGAGCCCTGTTGGTAAAATCTCTCTGGATTGTGGATACATACACAATCCCACACACAAGTACACGTCAATTTGCCTAGGAGCTGCATGGCTCAGGGGGTAGAGTGGCAATCTAGTAGATGGAAGGGTTGACTGCTTCGATCCCAGACTCCTCCAGAGACTGTCCAAGTGTCCTTGAGCAAGACACTAAACTCTATTTCCAGCCGAGCAGCAGGTTGGCATTGCTCCTTGCATGGCAGCCTTCGCCATCAGTATGTGAATGTGAGTTGGAAAAGGTTTGAGGCAACAATGTAAAGTGTTTTCTCCACCGTGAAGGTGGACAGGTTCTGCATAAATGCAGAGGATTTAGATACAACACAAACAGCTTTATAAAGAGTTAAGAAGAATTATGAACAAACATGACATTTATAGTCCCCGAAAATACCCTGCTGCTCTGTTGAAGTAAGTCCAATACTACTGCAATGAAGCTGATTCTTGGATATGTTCTCTCTCAGGTTTCCGGCAGTAAGGAAGAAGTTCATCTCTGAACTCAAAGAACTGAGACAGAAGGAGCAGAGCCCCTATGTCATCCAGTCCACCATCAGCCTCATCATGGGGCTCAAGTTCTTCCGCATCAAGATGTACCCGGTGGAAGACTTTGAAGCCTCCTTCCAGTTCATGCAGGTACGCTTGGCTGACATCATCAGTAACCTGACCTGAAATCAATTAGAATATAAGCTGTGGCCTTGGAATGGAGTGTTAATAGAGCACAATTGCAGTTAAGAATATATGTTTGTTTCCTTCTCCTAATGAATCTGGTATTTAAACTGGTGGATTTGCATCACAAAATGATCATGCATGTTTATTCAATCTTTCTCTGTCTCTCTCTGTTTTCTCTTCTTCTGTTGACAGGAGTGTGCACAGTATTTCTTGGAAGTGAAGGATAAAGACATAAAGCACTCGTTAGCCGGACTGTTCGTGGAGATACTTGTACCTGTAGCTGCTGTAAGTTAATTTCATCTCCAATGTGCTGTCTTGAAGTCAGATAATAGTTGGTGAATCTTATAAAGTAAAGCAAGGAACTGTGAGTCTTCTAAAAACATTGTAAAAGAAAATATTTATCTAACTTTTGCATCACTAATCCTTCCCCCAGACTGTGAAGAATGAGGTGAACGTGCCGTGTCTGAGAAACTTTGTGGAGAGTTTGTACGATACCACACTGGACTTGTCCTCAAGGAAGAAACACTCTCTGGTAAGTTATTCTGTTTCATAGCTGCTTATCTCTCTTAATTTCCTTTCCATGAACAGCAATTTGTGAAAGCACTTACAGTAATTCTCCAACGGGTGGGTTTTAATCTCTTCATGGGGAGGAAATAGCAGTGCAGCATGTAGGACACAGGCTGGTTTATGATGCAGTGTCAGATGGGCAACATTTGCCCACCGCAGGGAGGGCGGTCAGGAAATCTGTACATCACCAAAGTCTACACAAGCACACAATAAAAATAAACTGCTGTCTGAAGTGGTACAAATATTCAATTAGCTTCTCCCTTTGAAAACCGAATGTTCGGTGTTGTTTTTCTATCCACCCGGTGTAAAGTCCAGTATTCACACGCACAGTTAATCTCAGTTCTTTTGCCTCTGTAAAAGAAACGTTAATGTGTTATTCTCCTTCGTTATTCGTTCATCTTAATCATCATCATCCTAATCAGTGTCTCTTCAAGATACTTCAGTAGATTTAAATTGCAGCACAGCCATTTGAGAACAGCTTTGAATGATAAAACCTGACATCAGGCTGCTGTGCGTCATCACCGCTGGTTGCTTTTGTATTATGTTGATATGTGCATGGGCCCCTTCGGGTGTGACGGAGAATCCTTTTCTCGGGGCAGCAGGAGTGTCACTCACACTGTATGGAAGCTTCTTCTGATGGATTCTCCAAATACTCCGAGCCACCGAGGCATTCAAGACTGAAGCATCACTGAACACTTGACACACCTCAATGCAAATAACATGGTTTTGTCACTTTTTCCAAACCAACAAACAATAACCAGCCATGTCAGAGCAGAACGGACGGACATGATAGGAATGAAGATAACTTGGCTTATTCCCATAATTGTTTTTGTTTTACATTCTGTATGGCTGAGTGACAAAACAGACAACAAATAACCGCTTTTATAAGGAATGACAGGCGTTGTTGCATTCCTCCGATCTTGCATTGACGACAGTGGCGTACCTCAGCCCACACCGGTCATTGGCAAGGCATTTATGTTTAAGAGAAACTTGTATGCAGACTGAAACTCCTGGGCCACACTTGCTGCCGAGGTGCGTCGTGGAACCTGTTGGTTTTTGTACCGGTGCCCATGATAACAGATCGGAACATTCACACAGCCCTCCTGAGCAGTGCGGCTCACGCAGGAGACATGTGCAGCTTCATCACTGAGTCATCAAGAGAATAGGAGTCTTTCCTATTTTTTCACAGCAAACCACATCAGTCTTTTATTAATTCATGAATGTATCATATTATCAAAGGCAAAGTCCATATAGAAAGATGGGGCCGGCAGCAGCATCAGCAACGCTGTCTATATGGACACCATACGCGAGCAAGCTGCAGCAGCTCAGCAAGGTAGCAGTCACGCATGCATAGTTAAGCAGTGGCCCTTCACTAGAATCCATATTAACATTCCTATAGGAGGACCTAGAATGGAGAAACATTTCTACATATTTTTTAAGGTATCATGAAATCTGTATTCTCATGTCCATTCTGTTGTGATGAAATTGCCACTGAAATGGATTTTATTGTACATGTTGTCCATAGAGCAGTAAGTAATTAAAAAATAAGCCTCTTAAGAGTGATAAGTTGCATTGTTAATGTAGAAATCCGATGAGGAAAACATTCTGAGCCGTTAATATTCTCTGAAAGATGAACCTCTGTTCTTTGTCTCGCTACCAGGCTCTATATCCTCTGGTGACCTGCCTGCTGTGTGTCAGTCAGAAGCAGTTCTTCCTCAGCCGCTGGCACATTTTCCTCAACAATTGCCTCTCAAACCTCAAGGTCAGCCTCTCTGTCTCTGGTGTATTTGTATGAAACGTAATTTTTAGGATCAACGAGGATTCCCCAGACAATACTGATCAATCAACAAGTCTGTAAACAACTCTTACTAAACACTCAACACCCATTTCAGGTCTGACTAATTCTGTTTGTACTGTAACAATGATAATGGGCTATATGTATTAACTATACAGTCTTTACAAGCTTTTGCCCATGGGGAACCAAAACAATAAACATACCTAACAATGAACTAGACACAGCAAACTACTGCACTGGCACCACTGTCAACAATTAAATATCTGTTCCAGATGCATCGCCCTGAGGCAAGCACTGCAGCAAAACAGGACAGTGTTTTAGATTGATGGGTCATAAAGTCTTATGTTCAAGTTGTATACATGATCATGTTATAAGTGCTGAGAAGTAGATACATATCAAGTGTCTGTACAGTATTTGTGAGGGTATTATCCCTTTTCTCTCTATTGTCATTGAGGTTGACAGGAAACACTATACAACATTTCTGTTGGGAGGAGGAATGTGGACAAACCTGTACTCGCTGACTCACAGTTGTTGTGTATTTGTTGTCTGTCCATGCGAATGCAGAATAAAGACCCCAAGATGGCACGCGTAGCTCTAGAATCCCTCTACCGTCTACTCTGGGTGTACATGATCCGAATAAAGTGCGAGAGCAACACTGGAACTCAAAGGTAACAGACACATGCAGTTATATTACTAATCAGCAAAGTGTGATTTGTTGGTTTCAAGCAGGCCTCCTTGATAGGTGAAACGTGATGATTTGATTGGTATATTTTACCACTGTCTCAACACTTTACCGTCTTCCCCCCTTCCCTTCTTACTGTGTCCCCTCTCTGGTCTCTCCTTCCTCCCCAGTCGCCTGACTTCCATCACCGCCACGCTGTTCCCCAAAGGGAGTCGCAGTGTCGTTCCCAGAGACATGCCTCTTAATATTTTTGTCAAGATTATCCAATTTATTGCACAGGTGTGTATGATATATAAACACACTCTAATGTACACTTAAATGCATTTACTGTTGTGTTTTTTTGTGGAATTAACAAAACATTTATTCCGTGCTGGTGTTTCTCGTGTCACTGCGAAAAAACTTATTCTGCAGTTGCAGAAACTGGTGAACGGCTAAAAAAAAATATTCTGTCAGTACCTGTGACAGTTGCTCTGATAATGCGGATTTACACAAATGTAGGTCATCAGATATTTATTACATTTCTCAAAGTATCCATTAACAAGATTGATGACATTTCTGTTTATACTGTGTTTTTTCTAGACTTCAGTGTAAATAGACAAATAAAACATATGTCTAATATTGTTTTTATTTCAATGTCCCTTTGGTGCACCGTTAGTGACAGCAGATATTACCCGCTGCTCGCTCCACATCATCTCTGAAAACCTTTTATCATCTGCGTTTTTGTTTCTCTGTTCAGGAGAGACTGGATTTTGCTATGAAGGAGATCATATTTGACCTGCTGAGTGTTGGGAAACCTGCCAAAGCCTTCAGTCTCAACCCAGAGGTAAAGAGAGCAGTCACGTACATTCAATCATGTGCACAGAATGGTGTGGATCACCTAGGCATGTTGCAAGGATAAGCATTCCAGTTTTTAGTTGTCAATTAGCAGGGCCGGTAAAAAGGGGTAGTCTCTTCGCTGGAGCTCTGAAATAAAACAACATTAAATGCAATGTATTATTGAGAACATTTTATTATCCTGAATAATTATTTATATAGGATTTTCTCTCTCATATATCTTATAGCTAATCAATTCAGCACAAACCTGTCATTATTCTTGCAGGATATATTTGTGGCGTTTCCTAAGGAATCTGTATTTTATTTGTGTCCCAGCGTATGAACATAGGTCTGCGGGCATTCCTGGTGATAGCCGACGCTCTGCAACAGAAAGACGGAGAGCCTCCGATGCCCAACACGGGAGCCACTCTCCCCTCTGGAAACTCTCTGAAGAAGAAGAAAACATATCTCAGCAAGACCCTTACTGAAGAGGAGGCCAAACTAATAGGTCCGTCCTTGTCTGCCTACATGTGAACTAGTTTAGATTTGTATGTAGTCTCTAACTTTGTTAGTGTCTCCCTCTTTTCTCCACAGGTATGTCCTTGTACTACTCCCAGGTACGAAAGGCTCTGGACAACATCCTCAGACACTTGGACAAGGAGGTGGGTCGCTGCATGATGCTCACCAGCGTCCAGATGCTCAACAAAGAACCAGAGGACATGATCACGTACGTAACTGCAGTGTTTTTGTTGTTGTTGTTGTTTTGTGCCGAGGGTTATTGTGTTTCACACTATATTTTACTTTAATTTAATTAAAAGTTTGCTTAATTCAATAGTTAAATTTCCTTTTTCAAGCAGAGTTTTTAGGAATGAGATTATGCTTATTGTCCTACTCCACCTTCGACAGTGGTGAAAGGAAGCCCAAAATCGACCTGTTCAGGACCTGTGTGGCTGCCATTCCTCGCATCCTTCCTGACGGCATGTCCAAACCTGAGCTCATTGATCTTCTTTCAAGGTGAGTTAGAGTTAGAGACGGGTCAATCATCATTAATCATTCTTGGCTAACATGTCATTTCATGTTTAATTGTCTTTCACCTAGTAAGCTCATGAGAAGCTGCAACATTCTTCTCCAATTGCCAGTGTGAGATTAAGGATTTTAAAAACATTAAATTACCCTTAATGCATGCACAATGCTCCGAATGAGAGATGAGGGGACTGTGGTCTACTGTGTCAAAAGCAGCTGTGAGATCAAAAAGCATAAGAAATGTGGAATCATGAGTCAGTAACAAATACAAACTTTGAAAGCAGCAGATTCACTGCTCTGACAACGATGTCTTACATCTTACATGCAGCTTTGTTCATAACATTGTCATCTGTCCCTCAGACTTACAGTTCACATGGACGATGAGCTTCGTCTTATTTCCCAGAACTCCCTGCAGAGCCTGTTACTTGATTTCTCAGACTGGAGGGAAGACGTCCTGTTTGGTTACACACATTTCCTTTTGCGTGAGGTAAAGCTGACTGAAAAACGTGCACCTACTTATACATGACAATGACAGGGAAATATCAGATGCTGCATTTGCGTCTCAAAAAATGAATACAGTTTGAGAACACGGTCCTTTAGTAGCTTAAACTATCAAATTATCAAGTTTCCATATGCTAATGTTATTCCATGTAAAATGTTTAAACTAAAAGTCATTGAGCTGGCCTCTAGTGACCTACAGTATTTATAGATAAGTTATCACTCGTGCTACTGGAGGCACATCAAAAGGCACATGAATAATACTACTAAAGTGATTCAGACATCCTCCTTTATGATTTCTGAATACTCCAACATATTCACTTTTGAAGTCCTACTGTAAATGTCTCTCTCTTCTAGGTCCAAGATACCCAACAGGGACTGCAGGATGCGTCTGTAAAGCTTCTTCTGCAGCTGCTCACACAGTGGAGGTTAGCTCTGCAGCAACAGGGGAAGACACGGGGTGGAGTTGAGGTTTGTACAGTGTAGTGCAATATCTTCTCAGTCATGTTTTTTTTTTTATTATTATTTCTTCGCTTTCAGTTTGTTTGGGGATGCATCTTGCCACTGCATCCATTTTTATCAAGACAGTGATAAGCTGAATGCTTCAAATTTGCACGACATATATCACTTTGCACAGTTAAACAGATTGAGTCAAGGTCATGTGGCATAAATACAGATTTAGTTGCAAATCAAACAAGCACTTTTCAAGACTTCTCTCTTTTTGTCTTCTCCTACAACAGGCCAGCCCGAGACTACCAGAGCGAAGTCCTCATTGTGCTGTGCTTCATGCCGTAGAGGGCCTGGCTCTGCTGCTCCTCTGCTCGTGTCAGATCAGCACGAGGAAGCTGGCCGTCGGTGTGTTAAGAGAAATACGCTGCCTCTTCACAGCACTGGGACATGCTGAGGTACAGAACAGGAAACTCACACCAAACACAGTTGTAGGAGATTCACAAGCTTCTGTCACTTTATACACTGGCGTATATTTTAAGAGACTGGCAGAGAATGATACAGTTTAAAGATGAATGTTGCCAAGATGTATCAGGAATCTGGTGTTAAAACAGGGAGAAAGTAACATGGAAAGAGTGAGATGGAAGGAGAGCCAACTGACAAAGCTGTGATTAGAGGTAGAGCCTATGCAGAGTGTGAATTCTTTCACATTGTGTGACGCTGTTATAAAAATAGCTGATTCTATAAATGTCTTTCCCTCCAGGATGATGACAAACCCATGATAGAGGTCATGGACCAGCTGAGCCCAGCTGTAATGGACAGCTTTGTTCATGTGGCTGTCTCTGACTCAGTAAGTGTATTTGTAATAAGAGTCACGACATGTGGATTTATAGTATGATCTACAGCAGAGTTCGTCACATCAATTATTTATAAAACAAGCTTCTTTTGCATCTGTGTATCATTCCTTAATTCCTCTCCTTCCCTCCCCTCTCTCAGTCCACCTTACCTCTGAACCACCATGTTGACCTCCAGTGGTTGGTGGAGTGGACGGCTCGACTGGTGAGCAGTTCCTATGACGTCAAGAGCCCAAGCCATGTCTGGGTCTTTGCCCAGTGTGTGAAGGACCCCTGGGTGCTTTGTCTGCACATCTTCTTGCGGCAGGAGCACCTGCCCAAACACTGCCCCGTCGCCCTGGGATACGCCTGGCCCTACGCTTTCACACGGCTACAGCTGCTACTGCCACTGGTTGACCCCAAGTACATAACACACATTTAATGAGATTTAGTATTTAAATATTACTTAAATAACAAAGCTAAGCACCAACAGTGGCCTTAAGAATGGCTATATTATATATAATACATCTTATATAACTAAGTAAACATGTATATGAGATATTCATTTATCTGACTTCCGCCACTTGTCTTTTCTCACCTGTGTTTCTACAGCAGCCCAGTGAACGCTAAGAAGACCAGCACGGCCGGATCCAGTGACAACTACATGTCTTTGTGGCGTAACTACCTGATTCTGTGTCTCGGTGTGGCGAAGCCGAGCATCATGTCACCAGGTCACCTCAGAGCTTCCACACCTGAGATCACTGCCACCACACCTGACGGCAGCGTCACCTACGACAATAAGGTTTGTGTTTGTGTTGGTGGTCGGTGGCCTGAATTATAAATATTTTTGGTTGTAATGTGTTTCACCTTTGTGTTTTTTGTTGCTCAGGTGATCGGCACTCCCTCAGTAGCCTGGCTTTTAAAGCAGCTGGTCCCGCTGATGAGAGCTGAGAGCTTGGAGGTCACAGAATCCCTGGTTTTGGGGTTTGGATGCACAAACGCTCTGGTCTTCAGGTACGGGAACATAATGCTCTCCTGACAATAGTCATAAGACAATTGTCTACGGTTGTGACCCAAGCCTGTTGCTCGAACATTGTTTACCATGAGCTTTCGTTTGAGTTGAGAGTAAACACAGAATAAATGCCTGAAAGGATGAAATTTCACTAAATAGATGTATTATTAATTGATTTTTTACAGTGCATGACGATGACGTGCTAGATTGGTTCTTATCTCTTACATCAGGGAAGCATAATACATTAGTCTTTTCACACTCTTATCTGTTCGTTCTTATCATAACTGAAGCATGCCTCTGACATTCCGAGGAGAAAGAAAAACAAGGGTGTCCCTTCTGTTGAAAAGGAATTCAAAGATGTATCACATATTTTCAAAGGGCAGAGCTTCTCTTATGAAAGGGAGGAATTTCCTCTTAAATGTATCTATTTTTGACCTGATTTTTAAAATGGCTCTCGTTCTTATCAAAGAGATTAAGGTCGCCCCAGAGACATTTGTCTACATTACTGTGCTTGAGGATTAGTGGTTTTGGGCATGTGACATTTGGGTTGCACGAGATAGATATCTGTTACAAATCATTCCCTTCTCCCAAACCTCCGTCTACAAGGAAGGCAGATTTGACTTGTCCCTTACAGCAATGTAGAAATCAACTGATTATTTCCCCTTATCTGTGTTTTTACAGGGAGCTCGTCGAAGAGCTTCATCCACTGATGAAGGAAGCACTGGAACGCAGGCCTGAGGTAACACACATAGGAGAGTGAGGAGGAAAGAACAAAGACGGCACTGAAAGAGGATGAGATTAACTTTATTGATCCCAAGTATCCCAATACAGTACATAAACTAAGAAGAGCACAGAAGCATTCATACTGCAGTTATATTATTATTAGTTAAAATGGAATAACGCAGCAGTTTTCAACAGTATGATCAACACTGTTTGCTCGAGGAATGTAATGTAACGTCAGGTGTTGATAAAATTCCACACCTGTCTGTTCTCTGCCTGTAGAACAAGAAGCGCAGAGAGAGGAGGGATCTCCTCAGGCTGCAGCTGCTGAGGATCTTTGAACTGTTGGCCAATGCAGGAGTCATCAGTGACAGGTAGTACATACCGTTAATCTACTGAGTGCCAGTTAACTGCTTTTGTTCTGGACTTTTTGGCTTTTGCCGCTTCTGCCTTCGAGGCAGATGCAATTTAACTGTATATTAATTATGCCTTTCCCTGTTAACCGTTGGCTTGCAGCTCCTCTATGTTTTTTTAGGGAGCTGCAATCCACCTGTCTTTTTCTTGTTAGTCTGACTAATGTAGCTGGCAATCCTCTCCGTCCTGTTTCCTTCTGTAACTTCTATTTTGTAAGTTAGATTTCCTCTTCTTACTTGATAGCACCAACGGAGCACTAGAGCGGGATTCCCTGGCATTGGGTGCCTTGTTCCTTGAGTATGTGGACCTAACCCGGATGCTTCTAGAGGCGGAGAACGAGAAAGAGCTGGATGTGATTAAAGACATCAGAGCCCACTTTAGCGGGATGGTGGCGAATCTCATCCAATGTGTTCCTGGTAAATAAATGTTAAATGTTACTTTTTAATAATATTGTAAATCACTACCGTACTTTTCGCACTATAAGACGCACCTGATTATAAGCCGCAGAAGCTAAATTGAATGATTTGTACATATATAAGCCGCACCGGACTATAAGCCGCGTTTTTTTTTAATGTTTAATTACCGTTATTAACGTTTGTTATAGGGAGTGTTGTAGCCAACACCCCTCCAGTGATGGTATGACCCAGCAGCATTGTGTGTGTGTGTGTGTGTGTGTTACGTGCAGCCCACCCGAATACAGTGACACCGCTAGCTGCTGCTAGCTGCTGCACCGCTAGCTGCTGCATAGTCTCGTGTCTCTTTATTACACACTCAAACAACGTTTTCAACTGTTCCCATTTAGCAATAGTAGCTACAGAACATGTACTATGCTGTGTAAACTGTACTGTATCACATAGCGTTTCAGACACAAACTTTTAAACTTTTTAATTTACCATAAACGGTGCGCTCCCAGCCCAGTACCAGCAGCGATCTACTGCCAGATTGATGCCTTTAATTTAAAAGCTGCATCATATTGTCACGGTCTCATAACGTGGAGGCAGAGAGGGTTTATATCCGTATTTAATGGAATATCTCCGTATAACAAAGAACACTCACGAAATTTCGTTAATATGTGCTCCGTGTGTAGAATGTAAATGACAATAAAGTTTTTGAAACTGAAAAAAAAAAAAAAAGAA
>CAAKHC010000314.1:1462-61333 GCA_901007825.1 Macroramphosus scolopax
ATCTAATTAAGATATTAGAAAAAGTTGATGCAATGGGACAATTTTTAAAAAACTGCAATGTTTTCAAGGAAGTTTTTACACTCATTGATTTTTTTGTGCCTTTTTCAAAAAAGCATTCATGTGCCTAACAGAGGATGGAATCCTGGTTTTGAATGAGTCGGACAGAGAGAGAATTTAACTCTCGTTATAAAATATAAAGAAGAACATCCACTGGCAGCGTGCTGTAGACAGGGTTAGGAGTAAGTGAGGTAGACAATCATATTGTTGGTTTTGGCCTCCAAAGTCACTGATTTCGGGCAAAGTAGAAGCGTGAGACAGACATATCATCTTACTTATCCTCCGCTGCAGTTTGTCCATTGCGACTCGAATCTTCCAGCATGACTTTCTCCTCACCAGGGATAATCACATGCAACCCTGTTTCCCTTCGCGGTCCTGTTTCAAAACAGAAGAGCACTCAGAGATTGATACTTTACTTAGTCTCACCTAGCGGTAAGATGAGCGTGTACTGAATCGTCCTCAGAGAATTTCTCTTCACAGTTGATAGTACCAGTGTGTTAGTCATGCAAAGACCATTTATCAGAAAAGAACCAGGGGAAAGTGAAAAGAGATGAAGGGCAGTGGAAATATCCGGCAAAAATAAATCAGAACTCTCAGTCAACACCAACCAAATACAATCAGATGTGCCGTTCCAACAAATCACCACAGTGCCAGAGTCTAACAAATGACATTTTTATTCAAAACTCATAATACAGCGTTTGGGACTTGAACACTTCAGAAGTGTAGAACAGATACACTGAAGGCGCTGTTTGCAGATAAGACATGGTCACGTGTGTGAACTGAGTACAGCATTAGAGCAGACAGAGGACAACGTTGGTCAAAGACAGTTGGTCTCTTCACCCTGCCTGTCCCGATGTTTGACTTTAAACCACAGAATACGCCTGTCACAATGTATAGCACGATACAGGACAGTGATATTCTTAGCTCAAATACTCATATAATGGATTTTTTTTTTCCTTCGCTCAATGACAACTAGTATGTACAGAAAGGGAGACTGTGTGCTCTTTGTTTTTCCACTCGGACAGTATTTTGAGGTTGAATGAGTAGTTCATACATAGAAATGCTTCCGTTAAAATCACGGTTTTCTTTTATTACCCTCAATGCTTGCATAACACTGAAGGTGAGGATTTACACCACGAATGAGCATTTAATTAACTGTAACACTGAATACTAAAGTCTCCCTTTAGAACTATATCATACACACTCTAGGTAGACGACAATAAGTACAGAATTTAACAGGTTCTATCTCCCCACCCACCCGCTGTCCCGTTACATGATTGTGCAAAATAATTCAAACACTTCATGTTATTAAATTCAATAGTAAATATCATACAGACCAATAAAATGTAAAAAAAAAAAAAAAAAAAAAAAACAATTCCAGGGGATCATTTGTAAACATTGACATACTGAACAAAAGATAAATAAAAAAGCCTGTATACAAAATAATACAATGAAGAAAACCATTTCCGAGACAGTAACTTCTGTAACAATATATTCTAAATATCACTCACATTGCTTGCTGTAAGAGGATAGGCCAACCTGTACTTTTAATAGCAACACTGGAAAAATACCTCTTCATGAAAATAGTAATAAATTCAAGAGATAGTGTGGGAAGCCTCACAAGCCGGATAACAGCAAGGCATGCAAGGCTTACGAGGCCGGAAACTAGGTGCTAGTCTGTTGTGACAAAACCACGTCTGTTTTTCACATTAAACTGACCTGGTCAAATCAGAGCCTGAAAACATCTACCGATTAAAGGAATAGTTCTGACATTTAAAAAAAAGGCATGAATATTCTCTATAGCTTGGCGTTAGATGAGAAGATTGCTACCACTCCCAAATGTCTGTCCAACATGGAGCTGTAGCCAGCAGTGCGTTAGCTTAGCATAGCATACATAGTGGAAGAGAGGGAAGCAGCTAGCATGGTTAGCTTAAATTGGGTTTTGTTTTTGTTTTTTTTACCACCTGTCCACATAACACCTCAAAACACAAAATATATGGGATTTAGGATGTTTAGCCAAGGTTAGCATTTAGATTAGTAACGGGGGAAACAGCTAGCATGGCTAGCTTAAACAAGCCAGTTGTTTTATACTTCCTGCGAACATAGAAGTTGAAAACATAAAATTATTTAACATGTTTAGCCTAGGTTAGCATAAAGACAGGTAACAGCTAGCTAGCTAGCCTGCGTCTAAAGGAAACAAGTCTGCGTCAGAACCTAACTCATGAACATATATTGTTCATTTAACTAATCAAATGTTTAAATCCTACAGATGCTGTTTGCTAAGTTTTGCTACCTAGGGACAAACCAAGCTAAAAGTTTGCTGCAGGCTCACGTTTCATATAAAGAGCGGATCTGACAGTGGTAGAGATGTTCTCATCTAACGAGGCAATTCAATGCATTTCCCAATATGTTGAACTATTCCTTTAAGCGGCAGGAGGAATATCCTATCAAACAAAGTGTCTTGGTTTGAAACAGGTGTTTTAGGCTGTAATGTCAAGTTCATTGGTGCCTGGCTGGTATGGTAGACCTTGTTGTATATGAGTATTTTATATTTTAAATTCTATTATAAATGCAACCCTGTAGAACCACTGACTGGCAGTGATATTAATGGATCTAAAATCAGGCTTTGAAGGATGATGCTCAATAAACATTACATATTATTATTTAAATGAATAACTTACAGGGTCAGTTCACTCAATTTACACAGAATATCTTCTCACTTACCACTAGTGTTGCAGATAGTTTTGTTTTTACTTTCTTAGGCTTTGAGATATGTATATTTTAAATTTTAAAAAATCATTGAATTTACAATTTTACATTGTAAAAATAATAAAAAAAAACTGCCATGTTTTTTCCCTTCAGTCCCAATGAAAACTGTCAACAGTTAGTGGATTATCCGAAGTACCGGAGACATCGCATTTTTTTTACGAGTAATCAAATACTAGTGACCAGCCGAAGAAGTGATCACATGACCCCTAACCAGGAGTACTTAGTGGTCATTACTTTATTTTTACACGAGTACTCAGTAATCATGACAACATTATTACATGAGTACTCTGTATATGATGTGAAATTTAGTTCTTTATTATGACACACCTCCCAACGTTGCTGTGCAGCAGTCAGTTTATGCATAATTGATGATGTGTGACATATTACTGCAGAGCTTTACATAATTCAAGGACTGTACTGGATTAACCAGGATTTTTGGGGTGTGGAGTGAGAATATAAGAGGCACCATTCTCAAACAAAAATGTCTTTGCTGCAAGACCTACAAAAAAAACTTTCATTCATCTCCACTGGATTGGAGTTGAGGCAGAAACAAACCAAATGTATCTGTTTGCCAGCTACGAATGTAAGTGTTTAATATGTTTTGTGTAACTTGAGTGAACAGACCCTTTAAATCTGACATTGTTAATCATTTGGTCAGTTGATAAAAGCTTGATTAAAGAGTGAAGTGTGTGCAACAATCTCTTCTTCCTGTAGAAGCTACATGATGAAAAGGACTGTTTTTAGTATTCAGTAATTTTCTGTCTGTCTATGTTGTATTATCTGATTCTGCTCAGGGCTAGCATAATGAGTACCGATTCAAATTATGGATAAATGCAATTGTATAAAATGTTGAAGAATTGGATTTTGATATTACATTAACATGCTGCTATGTTATCCAGCATCAGGAGCATATACGCCTGCATGTGTGCATGTCTGTGTGGCATCTGTGCTATGTTTGATCATACATACTCTAATATCATATACAGGAGAGAAGTTGTACATGGTAAATAGAATACAGTCGTTCCTGAATTACATCTGAATATCAGACAGGAAAAGTTCAGTCCCCACCTCTCCCTCCCCCCGGTTCTCCCTCCCCGATATTCCACTCCATCATCCCTGTCCTCTCCGCTAAGAGAGTTCTCCACATTTATGGTCAAACAAGGGGAGTGGTCACATTCAAGATAAATTAACAAGAATTACCAAACACTTACTGCATGACAACTACAGAAAGAGAGGAGGCACATAGAAGGGAAAGTGGCAAAGGCAACAGGGAGATGCTTTTATCATCTTGTCAAAAATAAATCAATCAAAATAAGTTAACAAAAATGGACAAATATATAATAGAAAATAAATAGATAAATTAAAAAATTCTAGTTTCTCTCAATACATTGAAGGTAAAAGAGGTAAGCGTGCTGTACGTTACATTACGGTACAGCGTTGCAGTACTGTACGTTCCTTAGTTCTGGTGAGAGATGCAGCTCTTACGCGGTACTGAACCCATCCTGTAACTGTGGGTGGTCCAAATGGAGTCATAGTCAGAGTCCTCCGAAAGGTCAGAGGACAATTCTGGCCTTGACACGCTGCTACGGCGGCCCGGTGAGTCCGTGCAGGACCGATCCATGTCAGCCAGCACGTGGTTGTGCATCAAGTCAGTGCCCTGCCAGGCTGGTTGAGGAGGGGCCGAGGTGATGTGTGAATGTGGCGGGAGGAAATGGGAAGGAGAGTGACGGTACGAGGGGAGGAGGTAGCATACGCAACAAATGATAAACCATAAAACCAATGGCAGATGCAGGGTGGGATGATGGAGCGAATCCAAACATTACAACGCAAACAAACAGTATGGAGAGAAGAAAAAATGACAAAAGAATAAAGAGGAAACTCGAGGTAAACCAGATTAATGCCAGAACGTGAGGAGTGGAGGAGAGACAGAAAGAAGGAAAAGATACTGTTAGAAGGAACCAGTTCAGAATATCAGTGTTAATGAAAAGGTCAACAGGATATACAGGAGCTCTGGTGTAAACCTCTGCTCATCTGTGCATGTACGAGTGAAGTAAGATGTAGTCTTTTCTTACTGGAGTTAAGAGTCTGCCTGGTTTTGGCGCTGGTGCAGTACGCCTCAATAACTTTCAGGATCTGGGCGTCTTCTTCCAGAGCAGCTGTGCCTGGAGAAAAGAGGGAGTAAAATAATTCACATGCACTTGACGTTCTTTTACACCAACAGCTGCAACATGCAAATTGGATGGTGATATTTTTACAAATTGAAGCATATGCAAACATTAAACATCCGTTCCAAAGTTTGGGAAATATGCTCATCACTTTTCTTACCGGGAGATAAATGGGAAGATTTATACCACGCTCAAAGATGTCTCTAGATTGCCATAACATAAAGACCTCAAGAGCAACCCTGTCTCTGCCCAAAGCTTAAAAATGTCATACCAGCACCTCTAAAGCTCACTCATTAGCATGTAATATCTGGTTTGTTAATAGCAACAAACGTTTGCTTTTGCAGTGGCAACAGTGACCTCTGCTGCCACAGGTGGTAATTGCAGGACGCTAGTGCTTAATGCTAAGTTGCTATCTGAGCAGTGAGTGTACCACAATATTCAAATAGGATAGAATCGGTATTTGAAGAAGAACAGACTTTAACTCGAGGCCAATACAGATGATAGGAGAAATGTTTTCGTTTTAAGGTGAAATTTAGCTTTTACATACTCTTCCTCAAGGCAAATTCCTCCTCCGACTGTTTCCTCTCAGGCTTACGCTTAGGAAGGAGCTTCTTCACACTCTTAGGACTTTTACTAAGATCCTGTACATGAAGGGAAGAACAAGATCATTTAATTGGGGAAATTGAATTAATGACATGAAAGTATCCACACTACATATGAGCCTGGTGTCTCACCTCCTTGTAGCAGAGGGCAGCCGAGGGCCGTAGTGGGGGGGCAGGCCGCAGGCAGCTCAGGCTCCAGGGTTTGGGGGTGTTTGGGGGTTCCAGTGGGCCCCACATCATGGTGGTGTGAGATGTCCCATGGGATGAGGGGTGAGGCAGGGTGTGGTAGGTGGGGGCCACTGTCATGGCCCTTCCCTCCGCATGCCGGGATGGGGTGAGAGGATGAGATGGAAGCTGAGGAAAGAACAAAGGAGGCTGATTCCATAACTCATGTGATTAACAGGACAATTCTTTTCTACCATTGAATACGAAACCCCTTTGAAATACCTAATAGACATCGTGTTAATGCATCGGCATGGATTTGTTTGCTATGTTCTGCAAGAAAGATCAATCTTAACTTTGATGCTCTAATCAATATTTTTATAATGGGAAAATGAAATGACTGCATGTCAGGCAAAATAGGTCCAAGTTATAAATCCTCAGAGAATAATGGCTTAACACCGCAGCCCCCATCAACAGTGGGGGTTCTGTTGAAATCGCCTCCATTGCAGTGGGGATGGTGGCAGAAACCTCAGACTGTCAAAACCTGCTCTAATAGCCCACAACTGGCCGGTCACCATGTGATAATCCTCCTTTTATTAATCAGCCGGAACCACAGTGGAGCATTCGCTTCTGCTCAAGTCCTGCAGATTGAATATCACACTACAATCTCTAAGTAACCGACATATATATTCGGTGTTCACGCCAGGTTGTGTCTAAATGAACAGAAAGGAAACAGTGTGACTGTAATCATTAGCTGCTGACCGTGTGGCAGGGAACAGTGAGCGGTTTGTGGCTGGGCGCTGTGGCTGCAGTGTGTTTAATCTGTCGGCTCAGGTGTTCCACCCAGTCCTGCAGGTCCTGCTGGTTGGTGCACGCCACCTGAAGACGGTCAAACATAGGGCCTGCAGACAAAAACACAAGGCGTTACTATGAGTAGTGATCACAGAATCAAACACATCATATATGGCTCATCTCAGGAAGGTTTACCACTGAGCTCAAAGGCATTTTTGTGGGCTTCACAGTCCTCTAGTTTGGACACTGTCATGCTGGCCAGAGGCAACTTTCCCTGAGGACAGAAACGACAGCATAAGAATGAAGACATAACAGAGAAAGAACCAATAAATACTGTTCAGAAGTTGTCAATGCTGACCTGGAATATGAACCCACTCATCCTGGGGCTGGCAGACAACATGAGGAGGACGTGGGGGAAGAGCATGAGGTAACGCTCGCTCTTCTCCTGGTAGGTAGGAGGAGGTGGAGAAAGGAAAGAGGAAACAAAATCATTGAGAGTACTCCAGTTTTAACATCTGACAGAAGAATTCGCAAGAAAAGTCAGCTATCATATTTTCCATCAGTGAAAATGAATGAACGCTATCACTGCAGCCGATACAGGCCATACAAAGACTAATTAAAGCAGTCTATAGAATGTGACGTGTAGGTGGAGGAGGCAGGTGGTGCTGGTACCTCTGACCCAGGACTGAGCACTAAAACCTGGCTCATGTAAAGCACAGAGCCCAGGGTCTTAATGTCGTCCCCCTCCCACAGCCGGATGGACTCCATAAGGATCTGCAGCTCCAGTTCCTTTCGTTTCCGCACCTCCTGGCACTGAGCCTGGACACAGCACAACAGACCTGCTGTTAGATCATTTCATAATTAAGTAAGGTTACATGCCTCGTCTGGCTGAAGTTCAAGCGTCTTTAGCTTACGGAGAGATTTTTGAACGATGCCATCCCATTCTGAATGTCAGCTCTGTCAGGATGACTCTCCTGAAAGAGAAATAAACATGTTGGTGAAGAAACACAAACCCCGAGACGAGACTACTTGACAGATGTTTACACACAGACACACACCTCCATGTGCCTCTCCAGCTCTTTCAGCAGGGTGGGGTATTTGTCCAGTCTCATGAAGGGTTTACTGAGGCCTGTGGTCAGGGTGAGGATCCCCGGGGTGACGGCACCCCTGCCCTCCATAAACTCCCCCAATACGTCACTGCAAGAGAGAGACAATGAGACCAAACAATTAATTTAAATTGCCATGCATCCTTGTTGACCTATGATAATTTCTGAAGCAGTCAAAATCTAAAAAGTTCTATTATAATGACATAATTTAATCGTTCTACCACTAGCAAATCCTAAACATTTCATCCTTGAGTCAAAGATGAAGTTTGTAGCAAATTGAAAGAAATTCCCTGAAGGCTTCGCTAAGATCAAGTTTATGAACAACCTGATAACCTAGTGCCTGCAGCCACGGCTGTCGCTGACACAGAAATATACAAAGTCCCCGTCAATCCACGTAAAACTATCTTATTACTCACTGCTTTAGTAAATGAACTGACTGGGAATACACAAAATCACTGCTATAGAGAAGGAAATTATCTTAATCTTAAAAAAAGGAGGATGAAGCTGAACGCTGCTGGTTTTGTTGACGTACCTGTGCTGAGTGAGCACATTCACTGCAGACGGGTGGTTGGAGCAGTAACCCACGTAAAGAGCCTTCATTTGTGGCATGAGGTTGAGGAAGAAGCCACCCACCCTTTGCTGACTCTCTGGAAGCCTTGAGAATAAAAACAAAACACAGATAAAATACATCAATGAAAACTGTTAAAACACTGAAAAGGAAAAAAAGATATAAAAAGCCACTATATGATTCAGTCTAACATCCCTTCAGTACAGAGGCCCAACACTAGATGGCCCTATACATATTATGGAACAGAGGATGCTGCTGCAGTGGGGCTGTGTGTGTTGGGAGGGACTGACTTGGTGCACTCCTCCAGCGATTGGACGAGCATCTGCTGGAAGGTGCTGATCTCCTCCAGGTTGCCCAGAATCATAAACACATCCAGGCTGCTCATTCTGCAGGAAGAGACACAACTGTGAGGGCATATTCTGGGACAGGTAGAAGGTCCTGTTCTACAATAACCACACACACATGACCCGGTTCTGGCTTCGTCAAGAGTGAAAGAGTCGTACTTGTCAATGCTCTGAAGAGGTCGCAGGTAGTTTGTGAGGAGGCTCTGGAGGTCCTTGGAGTATTCTGTCTCTGTTTCTAAAATGTTCTGCAACACCTACAACACCAAAAGGACAAATTCATTTCAGAAAGTGTCGACACCCAAAGATATCCCGACTGGGTTTTCAAGTGTGTGATAATAAATACATTTGTCTGATCACAGTCAATATGTGCTTACCAGGTTGTAGTACGTCTTGCTGATTGCAGAAGTGTCAAAGCCTTTAGGGGGGCTTTTGAGGGTGCCGGACTTGGGGGACACTTGTTTCTCTGTGAACAGGGAGAACAGAAAATCATAGGTAACTATCTCTGTCAATCATTTGGTCCAATTAGGCATGAAAATAGAGAATTGTATCAACGACAGAGTCACCTAATCAGTCCAAGTGTTGAACTTGCATCACATGATCAGCTTTTATACAAAGAGAAAGTCGAGGTACCCACCGGAGCCTTTGATTTCACGGACGTAGTTGCTAGGAAACCACCCGGCCCTGCCATTGAGGGACCCCTCCCACCAGCCGCCGTCCTCCTGACGAGACACGCCGATGATATCACCCTTCGTAAAGGAGAGCTCATCTTCGTTGGTCTGCTGGAAGTTGAAACGTGCCCTCACCAGCAGCTGCTGTCCACTGTTTTCTGACATGTCCTGACAAATGAAGCAAGTGTGTCACCAAAGGGGGGGACGGAAGAAACAGGTCTGAGTAAGAGACACACCCTGCTCAACAGTTCGAATGGAAGAGATGCGATGTTAGCAGGAAGACTTGTGTCAACAAGAAGCAGCTATCAACCGAGAACCATTCATTCTTTCTGTAAGACACAAATATTGTGTAACATTTGTTACTCATCAGTTCCTGTGGAATTAAATCACATTCTACTCTTTTCCCATAAGCCATCACACTGAAGCTTTATTTCCCCGTCTATAACTCAGTCTTTTGACTGGACGCCAGTCCGCCTGACATTCACAGTGGAAGAGGGTGTTCAACTGTTCTAAAAAATGTCTGTTTAATCGTCCGCACAGCCACAAATTTCACTCTTCATACCTAATTTTCTGCCAGGAACGCAGACACTTATGTCTCCTTTCACCGTCTCATTCAGCAGCAATTTGAGGTTGCAGCAGTTAAAATTCTTTGAGCGATAAGCCAGAGTTCAGGAGTTGTCTCTCAGCTCCGTCACTGTCTGACTCACCAGCGGCTAAACAGTCATCATCACCATGGCAACCTCTGGCTGCAGTTGAACCCTCCCAGGTGATTCAGATCAGCTGCTGCTCTGATGGCTGTGGTGTTTACCCGACACGTGACTGACACTCCTGTCAATCTCACTTCTATTTGAACTCACGTTTCATCCTGTATTCATTTGAGTATCGAACCGGAGTCCAGCCTCTCTTGTTCATTTCAATGATGTGAGCAGTCGACTGTGTATGACTCCATTGCTGATGGTCTCATTTATAACATGGCGTAGTCAAATATAGATGGATCAAACCAACAGAGGGCCATGATAGGTACATTTTCATAAAATATTGAGCCTAGTAAAGGCGTGTGTTCTAATCTAAAGAAAATAACAACAAACTAACAGTGGCATTATAATAGACATGTGTTAATCTCATTGTCTCCATCTCTACAATGAGTCTGTTGTGTTCCTGAGCTGCGCTGCTGGAGCAGCGGGAGTTAGCCTTACCAGACTGCGAAACTGGTTCTGCAGCAGCTTGGAGGATCGACCGAGCGATGCCTGAGAGGCCAGCGACTCAAAAGACTTGATGCGATGGGCGGACGAGTGTCGGGCGCACACCGAATCACTTCCCACGCCGATATCTGGAGGTGAGAGGCAAAACATAAATACACCAGACCTGCTATCTGCAGTCAGCACCCACACACTCACGACGACCCAGCTGTCTTTCATATATAAAAAAAACCCACCGCCCCCGCACTCACTATGAAAACCCACACACCGTGCACACATTTTGACTAACCTGCTGTCACTTTGTTCAGAGCAACCAGACTGCTCAGCACCTTTGAGAAGTTCAGTCCCAGCAGCAGGTCACTGGCCTCAAACGGCTGCGGACAAGAGAGGGCGGAAGGCAAAAGCATGAGTGACAATGGCAGGGAGTTTCCTTCACTGGAGCTCATCACTGATTTCAGTAACTCCTGTTAGCTTTGACAGGAGTGGTGGATAAAACACGCAAGCTCAGCAGACACATAACAAAAGGTGTCTGTCTACTTTAGAAGGAATACGATGGGAATATTCTACATCTGTAGTCCAACAAATCCCATAATAACACCAAAACCATCAATGAATGTGAACCCCAAACAGAAAGATTTGAGATATATACTGCTGTCTTTGGTTTGTCAGGGAATGTGTTGACAACCAGCACCGTGTGGAATAAGGCCAGCCTTGTCTTTTAAATGAAGTAGAAATGTTAACACTGTCTGTGCATATCAGCGTGACTCTCTCCTGCTCGGCATGAATGGCAGCGATTGTATCTCGGTTTATGACTCTCTTACTGCGTAACTGCTTGTGATTGGATACTCCCGCTCCAGTTATATTGAAGATAAGTGACTGAGATATGAGTCCTTTTCATCTTCCGCTCTGGTTGCAGATATGCCTCGAGGGAAGATGTGTGCGACTTTGTGTTTTCAAGAGTGTGTGATAACAAAGTATATTTATGTGTGTGAGCATTCATGTGAGAGCGTCCACTTCCTCGCCGGCCGATACAACCTCATGCAGTACACGCACGCAACTCTTCTACTGCTAAAATGTAGCACTTCTACCAGCTTATAAGTCGTTCCTACAGGTTCTCCATTGAGGGAAAAGGTCACCTATCGTCTGATCAATAACGGTTGCTGCTAGGCATCAGCATCGGAGCCCCACAGCGGGTGGAGATATCAGTGTATCACCTTCCTGTGACTCAGCAAGCTCGAAGCAGCAAACTGCTCACACACTTCCACTGATTGAAGGAGTGTTTACCAGCAGAGTATTACAACCAACAACCGACAACCCACGCACACTACAAGTAAGAGGACACGGCTGTACATTGTAAGTGAGATTACTTCGGGAACCACGATGACTAACCTTATTCAATTTGACAACTTTCACACCACAACCAGAGCTAAGAACTCAAACAATTACACCAGATTAAAGAAGAAGGACGACTAGAGTGTTAAAGCGCCAACGCTCAGCTTTAAGGGTTTTAAACATCCATACTGGCTGGACTGGATTGACTCACAAACCAACAGCACACACGCACACACACAATGAAGCCAATCCCTAGGCGGCAACTGGACTACAGTTTACTGTATTTAAGTGAATCTTTCGTTTTGCTGCATGAAAAGTTCCACATTAACAGTCCATGTGACGAATACTTAAAACCCCAATTTAAATCCAAACTCTGAGTAAACACTCACAAATAACACAGCAACAATAATTCAAGCTCCCAATAGTAGAGACAGATTGATCTGTGTTACTGACACGAAGGACGAGGGGTGAGGTTACTATTCCTGCAGGACCAGAGAGGTCATTGGAACTCTAACGATCCCTTCCTACGGTCAAGCACATTACAGGCTAAGGGTCAGCAGTGCCAGACCTTCTCTTGAGGGTCCGATCAGCAGCTGAATCCAATCGGACCTTACCATTAACCATCCGGTTGAAATAGCCCTTCAAGACACACAATCGATGCCCAGCCCGTTTACCCCCGCTGCACAGAAGCAGGTCAGGACTGTAGAAGCACAGCGTCTGTGTGTCCGTCATTCATTCTCCATCAAGCAGCGACTGCTCTAATCTGCAGCCGTGGCTGACTGGGGTCAGAGCCAGCAGTGCTCCAGGCTCTGGAGGAGATCCAGTTTTTCTCCACAGATGGCAAACGGAAGGGCTGCCAAGTCCACAACTAACTGTAATCCTGCTCTGGTCCGGTTCACTCAAGATTTAAACACTCCAGCACACATCAGCTGGACAAAGCATGTTGTACAGTCCTGTACTCATATGGTATATTTTCTACTAATGCAACTAGATTATTACTCAAAGCACTTGCTAGAATGTGTTCTTTTCTCCAAATAACTTATGAGGGATGTATTTTGCTTCGCTGACATTTCAGTTGCCTGTAAAACACTAAAAACAGACTAGAGGGCATATTTCATGCAAGCAATATGACAGCGCCCCGTCTCATCCCGTCTCCACCTCTTGTTCAGTGGCTGCAGACTCATCAGAGACAGTCAATGCTGGGGAACACTGACTTGTATTGTCAGACTCGGGTGGTTCAATGACCCCTTTATGCACTGGCCGAAGCTCAGCCGTACACAGCACTCAGTCCTCAAGTCGGTTAGATTATAATGATATTCTTATTAGCCATAACTACTAAAAAATGTCAATATAAATGTCCCTGAGATGCTTGATCGAGGGACATGTTAAGATCTTTAGGGCTCTAGCTGGCATGTTAATTTCCACTGTGATGCTCAGAGCTGTTAATATATGGACTGGGACATAAAGCCAAGCATGAGACTCAAGACAAAGCCCTGCATTAAGAAATAGAAAGCTGGCTTCTAAACATCAAACACCCACTGGGTTGTGTAGCCTGGCTGTAATGTTAATATCATCCGTCGATTGAAGTTGGCAAAATGTTGCAAATGTATCGCCAGTGGCCGGACAATCCTCCAGCCGAGCGATGGGTGATTGTTCCCGGCTGCTCGTTCACTCCTCCTCCCCGTGTTTTGGGGCTTCGTGCGTCCACCCCGTGAACCCATTGTTTACTGTTTTCAGTGTCTCCTCTTCAGCATGCACACTCTGGACTCCTAACTGCACCTTTTTTTCTTCCTGTAGGAAAATGCGGCGGGGTGCTGGATAAACCTCCAGGTCTTACCTCGACGCGGAAAGATGTGCTGCCCTTTAGAAACTCCTTTATGTTGCTCAGGCACTCGCCGTCGTTTCTCGGTTCGTGGTAGATCTGCAAAGACGGAGACGCTGGTTAGGAGACACACTTCCAATCCACGCTGCTGCTGGTTTCACACTGCGGTTTCCTGGGAGTTTAACAGCCCATACATGTATGAATATTCTCCCCCGACAACAACACGCAGTCGAGAAGGCTCAGTTTTGACACTCTGGACGGCTGAGCAACACAAATCCCGCAGCGGGGAAGTGGAGGAGGCTGGAGCGACGGGTCGAGGAAATGACGTCGACAAACAGGGATCCCCCACTGATGTTGTAACATACGGATCCACCGAGGAGTGGTGAACCTGCTGTGAGCTCCGGTGTGTCAATAAAGTTAAAAGAAAAAAAAAACTCGTTGAACACAGTAGATAAGAGGACAAAAAGATAAAGAAGTGCACAGTCTACCCACGCTGAGATAAAAAAAAGGGTTGTTGGAAACGATGTGGGTGTGTGTTTGAACGTAGATGTAGTACGTGCGTGCGTGCGTGCGTGCGTGCTTACGTAAGCACATTGATATGCGTGCATGTGTATATAAAGTATCTGTGAATATAATTCAGTTTATACCATTGCCACTATTACTGTGTGTGTATATGTGCAGGTGCATCATATGTAGGTGTGAATGTATTATTTTCAAAGTGGGAGACAGAATACAACACAGGAGTAACCAATGAAATGAACAGTAAACATACATAGATAATTGTCAATAATCTACAATAATAAATTGCCTATATGTCCAAAAACAAGTGGGAAGCATGCATCTGGTTGTGCCCATTTCTATAACGTAAGAAAATAAATAAACGTTTATCATAAATTATTACCTTAATGTGTACCATGTACTGCTTAAATATTTGCGTGGTGTTAATGTAATTATCTTGGATTATTATCAGGTGTTTATCCTGCTTACATATAAATAGTCATCATGCCAACACGTCCTGACACTCACACAGAAAACCAATAACAACAACAACATCATGAATGCAACAGTAGTGAGCATCTTGGTCCTGAGAGAAACAGGACATGTCCGTCTCCCTGTAACACATTGTACCTATTGTACCTATTATACAGCTTTTTTTCCCTGATTTATTGTACTTTTATTTAGTTCTACATAACTCAGCTGAATTTCTTTTAATGCACAGGCAGCATAAATAAATACAAACTAAACACATTTGATTTTAAAATACAAAATATCACCCTGACACATTTGTTTTAACAAAAAAAGAAAAACTCGCCGGTGCTCCTTGGTGGGCGACTAATGAGTGTCTAAAATAGAACTCGGGTATTTCTGTACAGTAGTTTTAGATTGGATTATATAATTGTATTAACATTAAGGGGGGAAACCAGAGTAAAGATAAAAGTATTCAGATACTACAATCTTCAAATATTATGTATGTCTGTTGGTAAATCAGAGTCCTGAAAATGACTCAATGAACTACAAGAAACATATGAAGTCACATGTGACACAGGACATGTAAGTATGAAGCACAGACCTAAAAATAGTTGAAAATATTTTATATATAAATGATATCATATGAATATTTCAAGCTCTCCTGGGCCATCTTACCTTCTCTCTTTAACTTATTTCTCCATTTCAGACTCGAGCCTTTCCGAATACTTTTCATTTTTATCAGATTCAGATTGAAAACATTTCGCTTGCCTTTTATCACATTTAAATTTCATCTTTCTCTTTTCCTTTCTCAAATGTAAAGGAACGGATCATAATATTTAGAGTTTTTTGGGGGGAAGAAATGAAATATAACACGCATAACTATGTTTTCATTATTGTATGATCACCTGATACTTATGTTAGGTTAGACTGAGCCCTTTATATCCACATTGGTAAAAGGTCCTTTTCTACATAGCTTGCCATGTTTCCTGCTGTTCTACAGTGGCCCTGGAGGAACAAAGCGGGGATGTAAGAGAGCTGGGTCCACAAAACAGAGACTGATGGAGTAACATGAGCTCACAGGAAGAAGGACAAACTAAACATTTGTATGGCCCAAGCAAGAAACTCTGGTTGTGTACATGCAACACATGGACCAGACCAAATACCATCAGTCAGGCTCATAGATATGTTTTCTTATCATGTATATCTGTATCCGCATACACTGGATATAAAGGCCAATAATTAAATGAGGTAATTTAGAAACAGTGATCATATTATCCACTAGAAAAGTGGATCCAACTCTCATGTGACCCTCTCGTTACAGACGCTGACAAAAAGGAAAAACCTGAATAAAACAGTGGAGAAGCCTGACGGTGAAGGGACCTGGTGGCTAAGTTAAGACGTAGGGGACATATTGCTGGCATGGTTTGAATCCAGTTGTCCCTTTAGAGGGGTCACTGAAAATCAACACAATACAAATCTATGATGATTAAGTGTTGGCTCTTCCAGGATGACAGTGACCTCATCCACACGACACGCGGAGCCACTAAACGGATTGACGATGAGTGTGTCAGTGATGTGAATCATATGCTGTGGCCTTCGCAGTCACCAGTTTCAACCCACATGAACACCTATGGGAGATTTTGGACCAACGTGTTAGACAGCACTGGCCACCACCATCAGAACACCAGATGACCAGATTTCAATTTGTGACTTAATTTCACATCTTTTCATATCACTATACGAACCATTGAATGCATAATGAATACAAAACGTGTGATAGTTCTGTCTGTGTGTTTGATTATGTTGCCATTTTAGTTTAAGATGAAGATTTTCCAGTGCAGAATAGTCATATAGGTCATTGCAATTTAGGAAAATCTTGTTCGCAGATATAAAGACAGAAAATATCCACCCGACGTGAATTGCGGCAAATCTCCAACAAATTGGCTGAATATTCACCTGTGATATATCAGAGATCAATTTTGTTTTTCGGTCTTCAATATCCATAAGAATCATGTAAAATACAGCGTGTTAGAGAGGTTGTCCTCCAACATACATCCTATGGCCAAATTTGCATTTGGTCATAGAATTAAATAACACTACCTATCAATGTGAAGGAGGGGGGGGGGCAACATTTAACAGACACAAGCTGCATGGAGGTGCAAGCCCAAAGCACAACATTTCCTTCCAGGAATATATTGCCTCCTTCAGGTAGCTGTCTGAAGACATCCACAAACACTGCTCTGTTTCTTTAAAAGGGGAGGGGGGGTCCATCTGTGTCTGTGTGCGCCTTTGCAGTCAATGGCGGCCCACTCTTAGAGCTAAGGTCTGTCTACAGACAACCAGTCACCCCTGGCTGATATACTGTGTGCATGAAAACACATCCAAGCCACATCACCCCGGATTAAAGGGGAATTTAGAGCTGCGGTTTCAAATCTTTTAAGATGCATTCAAACATATCAGCCGAGGCCTTCTTTAATAAGACCATTACGCATCACATTACTGTTTTCATTTGGTTTTTGCTCCACCGGATCAACATTGCATGCTGACATAGCCTACATATGTGCAACCGTATACTAGGGCTGTTTCCGCAGACAATAACCCGGGCTGTCGTGACCTACAAAACAAAAGAAATCGCCTCATGGACCACTGGGCAGAAAGAGAAGCCAGACAACAATCCGCGTCGGTTTCAGGGATCTGGGCAGCACACAGACACGCCGATGGAGCGGGGGGTTTTAATGCCCTTACTTTCTCCGTGGACCCCGGGCTGAGCCGCTCCAACAGCCTGCACAGGACTACCCCATCTTTCAGGGAGGTCTGCAGAAACGCCTCAGGATCCGAGATGGTCTTCTTCGGCGATTCCAGCACCCCGAGCGTAATCAACCATGTAACCGTTTGTTCCGCCGAATTCATGTCAGTCACAACAGATCCAATCCAACAAAGCGGCTGTGTGCGGGTATCTGAGCTGCCCCGGTTAGGCTGTCATCTGTGCCTCAGAACAGGAGCATCCCCCAAAAATGATGCATAGGAGTGAGAGGGAGAGCCTCTACGACGGCTGGCTGGTGGAAATTCAGCAGGTCTGGTTTCCTCCCTTCAATGGTGTGTTTTTCCCCTCGAACCTGGCAAGCTGTCAACTGCGGTTCGTTGTGATGTGTTCAGGCAGCGGACTGCATACATGCGCATCGCAGCCGCCAGCCACTCATCCATTGGATGACATCACACAAGAGGGACCAGCCAGTTGTTACCACACTTCAGCCTGACATGAATAGGTTTTTTTTTTCTGTGTGCCTGTGCATACCCAGCTCTTTTATCCGTTTTATAATAACCTCACTGCAGGCTCTCTGCTGTTATCTGCTGTAAACTGGGGTGTTTTTTTGGACAGGCCTCTATTCAAGAGGAAGCAGGAGAGGAGATAGATCTTTGAATTTGACAGCATTTAACATGTAAAAAAGACAGACAGATTTCAACACTTGGGTCATGATCTGATACCTCACTGATGCCAAAACATGATTATATGAGTCTGAGGGGCCAACACATCATTAACCAGACAAGAAGGAAATATTATTCTGTCATACGAAATTATGATCTTCCCTCAATTGAACTCTTCTCCTGACATACCGGATGCTTTTACTGGATGCTGGAGCAGTGTGAAGGTACTGACAGATCCTGGACAGTTCCACCCCGGGACAAACACCTGAGCTGCTTGTTTTCTTACTGTGAGAGTAAACTAGCCAACACATCCACGTGGGGCCCATCAGGGAAACCGGCCAAGTTTGTCCTCAATTTCCATGGAGCTTCCACATGGGTTGGCCCAGATGGGTTGATGGTGGGCTCTTGATGGGGACCATATAGGGTCCATACGGTTACTTTTCCCACTGTGACATGTCAAAGTGACTTGAGTGTGAAGACCTCTTCACATAGTCTGTGTGCTCTTATGGAGGTAATAGGCGCTGCTTTTTGTGTCTCTGTGGTATCAGGCAAGAGTCCCTCGCTGTCGTTGTGTTCGCCCTGTGGCAAAAGACATACTTACACGTATGTCATCAGGATATGGAAGTGTGGCAGAGCGGAGCCTCTCTTCTAGCCACAGGGTGGGGCTCTCTGCACACTGCATCTCCACTGATCTGCTCTAATCTGCTCATCCACTGATGCACAGATGCTGCCACTGGCAGGGTCATGAGACACCACTGGGTGGCCGACAGCAACACACAAACTGAGCAAACAGAAAAGGGGGCCGGTTACCTTCCATGTTAACCTTCCATTATAACCACCTTAACCCATGACTGATAAACTTTGAATCCATTTACCAGAGATAACATGGATCAGGATTCTGTTTTCCACTGATCATAGTACCCCACCAGTGGAGAACAATGGACGAGAGGATTGTTTTCCTGGTTCTCTTTACGGGGTTGTTTGTCTCCCTTTGTCTACAACCAAGCACGGGAATGTCTGCAACTCAGCCTGGTGTTGCAAGTCGCAATTTATCAAGTAGTCATGCGAATTCCTTGTAGCTCATCGACCTGTCAGTCAATGATGACACAGCGATGCAAACATGCTTCTAGTGATGAAGTACCAGTCAGTTGTCTGCAGTGTTTTAACATCACCTTTTAGTATCAGCTCAGCTTGCTTGGAACCTGGATGGAGGTGATAGCCAAGAAAATGTACTGGTGCCTATCCAGTAGAGCTTGTGAGTGCAGTGGAGTCCAGAGAGCGAGCTGGAGGATTTTGGACGGACTGAAGAGGAGTGGTGCATTGTCTCCCACTGTCCCAATCTTGCTCTGGCACAACTCCGGCCTGACCCAGAGTGCATGTGCTGCATGCTTTAAAAGGGAAACTGATAAATCATACAGGTGTACTATTCCTAACATCAACAAAGAATGTGGAACAAAACAGAAAATGCTGCAACAGTGTTGCCAGATGAATCTGCCAAGCTCTGTTTTATTTGCAAATTAGTCTGGCAATGCCAGCATTGTGTTTGGCGTTATATGTTTTATGGAGCAAAAGGTGGAGCAGGGTCTGGAAATGTGTGTCTATACCCAGATTTTGTCTTATAACTGATTTATCAGTAATTCATTAAAACAGTCATCAACTGCAAATCGTAAAAGATGCCTTGACAGGAAGTGGTACTGAATTGTAACCTTCCTTCCACCTGCAGGAATCTGGATCAGCTACAGGATCGCCTTTGTTAAGCCAGCTGCAGGTACAATCATCGTAGTTCTGCTCCAGTCATTCCCTCCCATCACCTTTCCATCTCCCTCGCTTAGACTCAGTGGGAGAGAGGAAAAGGGCGAGCGAGTGTGTTGGCGTTGTCAGGACGGCTGACTCTCGGGGCCAGCAGTTCTAAACAGTCAGTGTCGGGGGATGCTGTTGTGCCTTTGAGTACCTGTCGCCATGAGTCTGTAACCATGGATGCTTCTGTGTGGCTGGAGTGACTGGCCTCAGGCATTTCATATAGACCCACATCAGCCCCATTTCCCTCCCACAGGTTGTTGTTGTTTTGCTTTGTTACTTTGCTCCTCAGTGAGAGTATACTGTATATTTAATACACACAAATTGAGATGTAGAAGAAAAGAGGGGATCCACATGACGTGTCATTTGCTAGAACATCAGACCAACTGGTGCTTAACAGTAAATGAGCTACAGATCTGGTTCACTCGCTGTTCAGGTTTGCTGCGGAAACATTTGTAAATGAATGTCTTCTTCGTGTCGTCTTCATCGTCACCAGTGCATGAAGTCAGAAATATTCAAATTGTCAAGCTTCGTCTCTTCACAGCTGATGTTACCTCAAACTACTTTTATTGGTTTTAGCAATGAACGACTTTCTCTCAAACTGTCCCAATGCACATGACAACATATAAATGTTATTTTTAACTTCCACGTTTTTAGCTCGGGAGTCCCCTGTTTGTACGACCCAATGAAACAGGCAAGATTTATTTTATTGGAGTAAAATAAGTCCTTTCTTCCAAGAGTGTGGGGGCACTGAGTCAATGCAAAACCCTCAACAGAAATTTACAACACATTGTATGAAACTTCCTTTTTTAACCACGGAAACACACATGTCACACTCTCATATGTTGGATGCATTAACTGAAGCATCAGTTACTGCTCGGGGTCACATTAAACCATCAAGACAAAGCTTCAGCAATCTTTCTTAAGTGTGTCCGTCAGATGCAAACACATTAACAAGCATGCAGTTGTGTTCTATTCGTACATATGACAGTGGGTTTCTGGACTATATACACACACAAAGTACAGTTATTTGGGGCTGCCCCTGTGTTCTGTCCCTGACAGGTGCCTCAAACAAATAAGACACGGTGGTTTCAGTAGCGTCGTGTCCAAACCATCAGCAGATTCAGTTGATTTCAAATGCTCCCGCTCTGTTTTTTTCAAAAAGAGCGCTGCTGTTGTAGAGCATAATAGGTTGTTATAAGGGATGTGTGTGCACTTAAAACAAGCTCAGTTTAATGTAAACGCAAAAAAACTACTATAAAAAAGCATGAAAACGTAAAAGGTAGAATTTCAAAACACAGAAGCTTTGCAGCCAAATTTGCAGTCATGTCCTCATTTCCTTCCTAGACATATTATGTCTTTCCCGTTGTCATGCAGCCGAGCTTCTTTCGACCCCGTATATGATCCCTAAACTCAGTAAATGTATCAAGCTCCATGTGTCACTCTCTTCCTTTTATATCAGATTTTCTCCGGAGCAATCCAAGCCGGGGAGACAGGTCATGTTTCACCGTGACAAGGCAAAATCAATGAAACCTAGAGAATCAGGAATGCATTAATCCCAATAATGGAAGGTCTCGGCAGGAGTGCAGAAAATACCACAATGTAAGGAGATAGCCTACAGCAGAAAACAACAAATTCAATTCAGTCTCTGGCATCAATTTGAGTTCAGACACAGAACTTTGATATCAGAGAACTTTATGTACAGAATGACGCATAACTTGAGATGGAGATAAGAAGATTGAGTTTGCTCTCACTGCAGTACATGATGGTCCAACCATCAATCCGATGGTGCTTCTCTTCCAGGTCATCAATCTGATACCTCAATACCTCATCAATACCTCAACTGAGTTTTGCAACACAAATATCGATTTGTTGAACGCTTTTAATGTACCCAGTTGGTTTTGGGCAATGAAGCAAAGCTCTTGGAGGGGAGAATATTCAGGAACTGTTCTGTATTAGACACGGTACAAGTAACACAACAGATTCTGGCTGGGTTGGGAAATAATAGCAGTTACGCCTATGACCCTAATAGATGGGCCTGGTTGCAACAACCTATACCAGATGTTGGACTTTGGCTCAGATTAAATAAAAGGCTTTCGATCAACTTGTGAAACTGTTGTATGTTTAATTTGTAGAACTCGTATCTGATATACTAACACACATACAGTTTAATTACTCCTTCCTTGTGCAGGTATTGTAGGCTGAGCTACTACAGGCTATATATACTGTATATACATATATGTATGTTGTTTCATTAATTTTTAGGAATTATTTTGTGCTCTTATTTTGAAGGTCTGAAACTAAGTATCAGTTATTCTTTATGATATAAGCATATGATTAATTAAGACAAATTATTTTTAGAATAATTTAGAAATAAATTATGTAGATAGATAGATAGATAGATAGATAGATAGATAGATAGATAGATAGATAGATAGATAGATGGATGGATGGATGGATGGATGGATGGATGGATAGAGGAGCATCCACCAGTCCACTCTGAGTCGTGAGTCTACGTTGGCTGCGTGTGTGTCATTTCTGACGTTGCCGGCCCGCCTCCATCTGTCTTCCTCTTTCTGTCTCCCCCAGTAACAGGGACTCTCCAGCGGCGGCAGCTCCTCCAGTGAAGCGCCGCTCTGTCAACGGTTCGGTCGCATCCGCCGCTCGTACCGCGGGTCCTCAGTGGCATGGACATCGGAGGAGAGCGCTGACCCCCCCAGGAACCATGCCTACTGTCCTCAGTGGCAAGGGGAAACTTTCCATCGTCTCTTCTCTGCTCCGATGCGCATATTCTCAGGTGAGAGGGAGAACTGTGTTTTCATGTTGTTTTTTTTAAATCAATGAACATTCTCATTGGACCCTGGATGGGCATGTTTAAATTCTTCCACTGTTCTTCTTGCAACAGTTGCAATAACAAACGCTGGAGGTTACTTGTGCGAACTTTTTACCAAATTGCAGATATGTAAAGAATGTGGTGGTGAATAGTAGTTGCATGCTGCTCGCTGCAGGTGCTATGTTAGGTTGTGGTTTGTGTGTTCCCAGGGGACTTCATTCATGAGGGTATTGCACTACAGCCTGTGATGGTGCTGGATGTGGAGGTGTGAACACATCTCACATGATATTGTTCTAACTAACGGACCTCTGAGTGTAAATTGAGGTAGCCTGACTTTTGCCTGCGAGGCAAAATATTCACCGTCTGTGTTTATGTTTCTTTATATGGTGCCTACGGTCTCATACTTACTGTGGCTATAATGATCGGACACTTTTCCCACACACACACACACACACTGTTTACCATCCGCAGGCTTAGAATCCGGCCGCTCAGACACTGACCTTAGTGAGTCATGCATGCAAGAACAGACAGTATCACACACACGCATACACATACTCAGACATTGCTTTACACACACATTTGATACTGAGTGCACTCATGCTGCACAGATGGAACAGAAGCAAATGACCAAAATAAAATATGTCAGTGAGATGTTAAGAGACAAAGTAGTACCACTCTGATACTATTCCCACATAAACAAAGACAGTACAAACACACACACACACACAGACGGGGAAGCGAAGCAATTCATCCATGTATATTAATGCTTGAGCAACATGATTGTCAGCGATCATGTATTTGACTTTTGAGCTGAATTGTGAAAAAGGGGAGTAATGTGTAGGACGGAGAGAGAGCAGGGTTGCCTCACGTGGATGGAAACGGAGAGTTGCTTGCAACAGACTCAGCATCCGTCTGATCATCTGCAGCTGTGATTTCTAAGATATGAGTCACCAACCGGCATCGGCCCTCTTTCACTTCTCACAATTACTGTGCCTGCGTGTGTGGTGACTGGAAGGTTAACAAAGTTCTGCTCCGAGTCTGGTGCTGTGAAGAGGTGGGAGACTGTGTGCAGTCCTTGTTTTTCTCTGGCACATCTGTTCTTAGGTGTCCATTAGTGTGCTCTTAATAAAGATATTAAATGAAACACAAACAGTCGATAACAGCTGATTTCTCCATGTGTCCTGTTCGATTCATAACTCAACTTCATTGATCGCCAGAAAGTCTAAATGTCTTTAGACTCTCTCCTCATGTATCACTTTTATCCTCCTGTCGTCGCAGGTAACAAGAAGCCAACACAACAGCTGTGCCAAAGATACTCTATGGGTAAGAGCTGTACCTATCGTCTTACACGGCCATCATGATGTACTGTTATCAATAATAATATTAGTAGTCGCAGCTGCAACTGAATCCGTCTCTATCAAGTCATTATCAAGAATTTAAATTTGCCTTTTGCAGGTTTGAGTTGTTTGAGAGACTCATCAAGTAGATTTAATACAGCCTGGCGTTGCACACAAGGAGGAACTGCCAGCGGAATCTCACATAGGAATGCAAATTAGTATTATTTTTATTATCAGTTCATCTCTTGATTACTTTTTTTCTCGTGCCTTCAAATGTCAGGCTGCGTCTTGCCGGTCCGCAATACAATATTATCAGTTCACAATCTGTTGCCTCGTGACGTACTCGTACTACCATCCACCCGTATTCGTGCAGATAAATTACGCTACTATGTTATGCTCCCATTGTTTTCTGACGTATTTACAACGCAATACAACTGTTCCCCGTGTCTTTTCACTTGCGTGGGAAGGCAACACGTTCTCACCCCTGAGAAGTCAAGTAGCAACACTCCGAGCTCGTCAAATAGAAGCTTCTCTCACTCCCCAATGCTTCTCATGCTGATGCACAAGACAACCTTTAGCGTCGGTGTGAGACACAGTGATGGTGTCAAATAACTTTCCCCAATTTGCCTCGATGTGGCTCTTGATGTCAACATCAACACACCCCTCCGGTTCAACTCCGGCCACAATCAATTCCAACGTACATGAGATGTTTAGCAGATGTGATCCAGAAACCCTGACACATGTGTTTTGTTCATTATCTAATGAGGTGTCAACAGTCCTCAAGACATAAATCTACGATATAATTGAGGCTCGTGTATCTTTGCCACTGCAGGAGCTAACCAGCAGCTTATTAATAAGCATAAAGCATCACTATAATCACCACTCTACTGGCGTATACGAGGATTCTAATGCATGGATGAACGATCTCATGCTCCACTCGGACACGTTAATTAAACTCTTCTCCTCACCTATGATGTCTCATTTGAATAAACTGAAATTCCTCCCTGATAACTTGTCATTGTAGGTGTTGAGTGATGACAGGGGGAGGGGATGGAAGGTGCACCTATGTTCTCTGAAAAATTTAAAAGCATGTTGTTAACATATGTCTGTCACTTCTGAAAAGAGAAGAGCCACAGACCAGGAGGCTGGTGCGTAAGGAAGATAGCAATAGTGCTCCACTTGGGAGGCCTTGTTTTTGTTGGAGGAGGAAAGGGGTGAGGGCTGGTGCTGTGTCCTTGGTGACTGGGGGAGGGAAGATAATGAAGTGAAAGGATGAGCAGGGAGAGGAAGTGCTTGCCCTCCAGGGCTTACTGCATACGGTGGGAAGAAAGAGGAAGAGAAAACCTTCATTGTCACCGGTCAGGTTCAGATAAATGGGTTATCCCTCTTTGGATCGCAGCGAATGAAATTGACACACATGAATGAAACATAGCTTTGTAAATTATTTGCTTTATAGTTAAATGGGAAGATTGACAACGTTCTCATATCTGTACCCTTCATATAAAACCAGAACCATGAGACGATCCGCTCTCATTAGCATAAAGAAACACAGGGGCACAGACAGACCGACCTTGTCAGAAATTAGAAAAACATCCTCTGAGAAGCAAACCAGTTAACACTTTATATGTCGGTGCTGCAATCTGTAAACTAGTTATTCTTGGACAGTGACGGGCTGTTGTGCCATCGTCTCCAGGCTCTATGCTAAGCTAAGCTAAGCAGCCGCTAGTTGTAGCATTGGATTAACTGACAGGCAGAGACGCCTCTTCGATCATCTCATCCTGCTCAAATAAACACGTTTCCAAAAAGGTACACTACTCCTTTAATGTTAGACGTCACCAGTCCTGTCTCTGTCACCACACATCCTGGCCGGCGCTCAGCCCACCAACACGCACACACACACACACACACACACACACACACACTCTCAAATCCTCGAACATGAGAACTGACAAGTCATTACTTTTCCACAGCTTGCTCGCTGCTTCCGCAGTTAAGCAACCTACATCACATTATGTCATCTAGTGGATGTTTTTGTCCACAGATTTCTATAAAGAACATAAGACAGTGAGACCATGCTGAACTGGTATGAATGATACAAAATCAGGCCTTTTTGTCAACCACCACAGTTTGGTTTTGACTGAGTGGGACTGCAGGTAATCAAATCAGCAGAGATTACAATCAGAGCAGAGGCGAAGACACTGTGGATCCAGAGCTCTGCCCGTGTGTCTGTCCAACAGTCAGGAAACACATTCAGTCTAGGTGTGTAATCGTGCGCAATTGTCATCAGGGCGAGCGGTGATACGTGAAAGAAGCAGCCACCGTCACTAAGCTGTGTATTTGAAATAGAATAATCACTCAGTTATCATGTTTCAATAAACACAAGTCATCCAAAAAGCACATTTTTCTACGTAATGTTTGACGGCATCTGGAATTCATCTTCTTGCAAACAGTCGCAGAGAGCCGTGCTCCCTGGGAGATGGCAGTCATGTTTTCTGGAGACTTCCTAAACCCTGTCTGCATATGTTAATCGTCTGTAAAATTATCAGGAGCATAAAAAAAGAGACTCCTGAGAGAGAGTTGCACCGCCTGCGGTTGAAGTGGCATCAACCTTTACAGGACTGTTTACATATATATAAGTCAAAAAGAAAATTAACATTGAAGAGACTTAAACAAGGAAATACATTCCTACTAACTTATTTCTGTTAATTGTTATTTAGGTGAATGGTCGACCAATTATTTCAGTACCTGAAATAAAAAGCCCCCGTTATCACGACTCAGTCTCCCATCTGGGAGACTGAGTCGTGATAACAGCTGACACCGTGGACGTCACTGCAGTGACTCAACCGAGGACCTGAACAGTGAAAGTTGACGGTTCAGGTCTGCTCGGGAGGGTCAGGGTCTATAATTACAGCAGCCACATTCCACAGCCACAAACACAGTGAATAAATTGAAGTGCCTTGGAAAAAAACAGAACTAAAAGAAATGAAAAGACAGAAATCTTCACATCACTGCTAAAGTTCCCCCCTCAAGGAGCCTGTTATACACCAGACTAACCCATATTTACAGCCTGGCACGCTCCCCCTGGTGGGAAGGAGCGGTGTTGATAACATGAGTCAGCTGTCAAGTGGGGCTCTCTGCACTGCATGGGAGGAAATAAAGAGGAGAGATAGGTTAAATCTACATGAAGGAGCGAGAGCTCTAATGGCAGATTTAAGGTCTCTGGGCTTTCTGTTAGTGAAGTCCATCAATCAGACGGGACTCTGTATTCATCTCTGACCTCCTCCCTCTGTTACACAGGACATGACTCAGTCCTGGCCATCCCAGCAAGCCTTAGGGGGTGACCAGGCTCAACGAATCCTCTACAACCAGAAGGTATGTGTGTGCGTTATAAATAGTCTGCATTTCATGCTTATGGGTTATTTACTTTAATGTTTTTGATCCCCCTCTTTCCCAAGGATGGAAAACAGCTGACTGCACAGCAGAGGCAAAGTATGTTGTTAATACATGTTTGTAAGGATGTACGTGATTTATTTATTTTTTTTATATATAAGGCTTTGATATATTCCCATCCTGTGTCTCTTTATGTCAGGCCGGGGGGATGTTCAGCTGAGAATGACCCGTCACCCTCACGTGGCGCCTCACAAATCGTAAGTGGGACATAAGGAAACATGATCCACTGACGCTCATTAAAGCTGAACTGCCGCTGGGCACGCACGCAAATGATTATACATACATCACGCATGTAAATGTGTGTTCTTCAAAGCAGCTTTTATAAAATGAGGTACAAATCCCCGACATCCTCGTCCGCACAACCCTAAGGAAAGACGTTAAAAACAAAGAGTAAAGGGAAGCAATATACTCAGAGCAGCTAACACTGTGAGTGTTTCCGACTCCACAACACAGGCAGGGTCAAAGGTCAGTTAACATTCTTGAAAGCTGTCAGTGGAGACTGATGAGCTCCTGTTTGTTCACGCTTTATATCCTCCTTTTTTTTTTAATGTGAAACACATGTTCGGTTGTAAAAGCCAAATCCCTGTCTCACATTATCATTCCTTCAGTTTTACGGAGGTCAATATTTCCGAAAATATTTGGAAAAGATTTATTTTTCCACTAACGTTGAGCTTTTAGGCAAAGTCCTTTACTGTATTTTACAACCCCGACATATAGTAGAGGAGACTGGTCAAAGGTTGGAGGTTTGATATGAAAGGGAAAGTACGTTTTGTCTGTTTACAGCATGCTGGCTGATGACCTGAAGATCAGCAGTGATGAGGACGACACCCTGAGGGTAGGTGATACTTCTATCTGTCAATATGCCTTGTATGTTATATTCCTATGATGCCATTGGTTTCTTTATCCATGTGTGTGATCTCAGATAAACATGTCCTAAGGTCAGTGTGCATGCTTGAGGAGGCTGACAGAGTTTGAGAAGACGAAACAGACAGTATAAGGCAACAGAGATATTATGAATGTAGTGTGTTGCCCCTCCTGCTGAAAGTGTGTTTGTCCAGTTCAGTTGAGCGTACACACACTCACATGCAGTGTGAACAATTGTTTCCTTATTTGCAGCTAATTATAGCAACACATCATGCAGCACAGGGAACATGTTGAGTACAGGAAGTTTTTCACCGCTCTGCTGCCGTAGATGATAAGTTTCTGTTTTTTCCTTTTGTGTCCATGAAGGCAGCTCATGAGTCGGCTTCCTGGGATGGACACAGGTACTGAAATATATATATATCTTCTGGGCAAATTGTGGAAATGAGCAGAGGATGTTTTTTTGGCACTGTTCCTTTGTAGACAAATCTATCTTGAAAACAGTTTGTCCGACTGCGCGTGTGTGTTCCACTCGGCTGTGTACGTATGCTGACCCCTATCTGGTGTCTGTGTGTGTTGACTGACAGCCTGTCAGCACAGCGAACGCACACACATGGCAGGCGGGTGAGACATTCCAGCTCAGACTCGTCAGGCTCGAACTCGACTGCTGAGTCGGGCAGCAGTAGCCTTCATTCCCGGAGCTCCAGCCCAGCTGCTCACCCAGGTCCTGCCTCTCCTGCCAACACACAGCCCCCGTGCAACAACAAGGAGGTACCAACGCTCTGCCACAGCCTCGACTTCTGCTTGTTATGTGACCTCTCGATATCTGGCCTATATGTCTCTCCGTCTGGTTGTGTGGCTCTTGGTGAATCCTCCACGGGCGGTTGGTGGCCTCTAGGCAGTTGACGTCAGGTGTGGGGAGGGACAGAGGAATGCATGTGAGTGGGAAGAGGATGCGGGGGGGTTGGAGGGAGGGGGAGGATCGAGGAGCAGAGGTAGCGCTAGGAATTAGTGCCTGGGTGTCATGTAAACAGGCAGAGTCTTCAAGAGGAAAAGCCCTCAGGGGCTGAAAGTCACCAAGAGTGGAGTCCATGTTGACATTTACAAAATGACTCTGCGCCTTCTTTTTCAAAACATCGGCGCAGAAGAGAACGTGGAGCATTTTGATTATCTTAGACAAATATTGAATTTGTAACTTTGTGCTGAGGTGCCGAGCACGGTCGGCACGATGGGGTCTCGGAGGTGTCGGGGCATTGTGGGGGTTGGTTTGAGACGTGAGGTATGTGAAGGATGAAGGGGGAACCTGCTCCTCTTTTATGAATGGAAGGCCCTGTAGACTGTATTTCTAAACATGCACTACATTGGGCCCCGAAAGAGAGGGAGTGTAGTTTATGTTTGGGGGGTGGTGGTGAGAGGGTGGGGGGGGGGGGGGGGGGTACACCATGTGTTTTTCATTTATGTAGAGTGTCTCCAAACGGAGTGGAGGGGGTTGGAGCTGTGGAAGCAGCAAATCCAGAGTTACAGGTAGGAAGAAGGAGGGAGAGAAACAGGGAGGGACAGAAAAGCAGGAGGGAGGGCAGTCCAGACGGTACAAGAGGTGCAGTGTCTTCTCTGGAAAGAGTGCGAGCGATGTGGGGAGGGGGTTCACTATTTGACTTGAGGAGTGGAGGTTTAATTTAGTTCTGGTCAGGCAAGAGAATGCGAGAGACAGAGAAAAAGGGAGCAGGAAGGAAGTTTGCTCTCCAGCCGTGAGTATTCCTGTTGTTTTATTTGAGTAAAAAACCTCCGTCTCTTGCCAGTGTTCTTCTCATTCTTATGGTAACCAGATCAGATGTTTGTTAAGCAAACATTAAGTGAGTCATTTGGCATAATTGGATGGGGGTTGAGCTACTGTAAGAACAGATGTGGACTTGAGCAACAGGAGCGAGGCCATAAGACATTGAGATGAGTTTATGGGAGGTGATTTGTTTAGAAAAGTGTTTTAGACCTGAGTCATAACTTCGCTTCGCAGTTGGAAGTTTTAACAGATTTAAGAACACAGAGTCAGTGAGGGGTTCGTAATGTGCAGCTGCATTTTAAATGGCTGAATTGGAATGTGCAAATGTGGTTTGTGCACAATTGTTTGACATATGTATCATTCCTCAGCTAAACATAATTCAGCTGGGCTCTGCCTCTCCACTACTGCTGTGTTTGTATTGACATGTGTTCTTGTAAAGTTCTCAAACATTGCTGAGATTTAAATTAATCCACTTTATGAATTATTCCTGACATGTGTCCCTTTTTTTCTATGATTTCTTCAGACTGATCACCCATATATTGCACATTGGCAATTGGATAAGTGGCTGAAGAAGTCCCAGAAAAAGTCTGCAAGAAGTGAACACTATCCCACCCAGAGCATTCCAGGACGCCTTCCCTCTCCGCACAACCAACGAGCCCCATCTCCATCACGATGCTGGGACAGCAATCAAGAATACAGCCCTAGCCAAAGCCCGATTCCCAGCCCACAGTTCAATTACAGCCACGACAGCCCCCTGCTGAGCCCTGGGTACAGCATCTGCCCCAGCCCCAGCCCATTCCCGAGCACCTGTCCGAGTCCCAGCACCAGCACAAGACACAGTCCGATCCCAAGTCCTGTTCCAAGTGTTTGCCCCAGTCCATGTGGGAGCACAAGAGCTAGCCATTCCCCTAGCCCTGAGATTATCTCTGCAAACCCTCCGAGAAGCCCAGGGCCCAGTTTACCTTCTTCCCGTGTTGGTCACGACCATGATATTCAGACTCATTATCAGCTCAACCAAACTCAACCTAGCCTAACAACAAAACCCCACAGGACAAATATTAAGTCATGGATTGCCCCATTGCCTGACATCAACACCAAGAGCAAGCCCACAAATAATCTGCCACCTCATCAGCACAGGTCCAAGTCTCGACCCACACAGGACCGAGACCAAAGCCAAAACAAGTCCAACGTTTCTTCAGTTGCAAACTTGATCGAGAGTCATAGCCACAAATCCAGACCTAAGCCTAATTCGCATTCCAGCTCTAGAAAGCTTGGTGAGTCGGCCAAAGCCAAACACACATCACAATTTGAGCAAATCCCGGGTAGCAAGTCCAACCACAGCTCCAACCACAAGACCCGACCTATAGTTCAACATAGCACACAGCATAGTCCCACAAGAACAAAGCACTCGGTTCCAACTGGTCGTGAAACCAACGGCGGTCTCAGTTGTCATTCCCAGTCTACCACTAAAGCTGTTTCTAATACCGGGTCGAACTCTAGATCCGACCCAAGTCCAAAAGCTAGGGCCAAGTCCTGGGAGAGGAAAGCTTCAACTCTCTTGGATGTTAATCATTGCGAAACATCACAAAGGAAACTCCAGTCCAAGGAACGGGCGTCGGACCAAAGAGAAACTCATCTCACCCAAGCAGAGGGAAGAAAACACGGGAGAAAAGAGGACAGACATCGGGAAACACAAAAGGAGAGAAAGGAAGACAGGAGGCTGGCGGAGGAGCAGCTACTGAGACGTCCCTGGATCCAGAGTTCAGCAGAAGAGGAGGAGGAAGAGGAGGAGGAGGGAGCAATAGAGAGGCAGAGGAGGAGAGAGAGGACAGAAAAAGAGGAAAGCAGGAGGAGTAGGCAGCACCAACACAGACACAAATGGCAAAACACCAAGGCAAAACCGAAACTGCCAACTAGCATTGAGCGGCAACGCCTTCAAGACAACTCATATCCACAAAGCCAGACGAAAAAGGGAGGGAGAAGTGAGGACGAAAGAGAATCACAACTAGACCCTCCACCTTCACGTACCCCTACACCTCGATTACCGTCATCCTCTTCAAATTCGGATTCAGAATCGGAATCGGCCCAGATTACCAAGGTTCCTGCAGATTCTACCTCCCTCAAGAGGCTCAGCAAGAGAGGCCACCAAGGCCTCAGACTTGATGCCAGCAAGCCGAAGGTACTGAACCCTCAAGTGCCTACCTCAGGTAATCCGACTGACAGGCTTCAGAGTGGGGGGAGACAGAAACTCTACACCCTGGTCCCGTTTGGGCGAAGTGACCAGGCCACAGGAGTTTCACAGCGTGGACTGAGAAATCTGGTGGTGCAGATAGACCTCTCTCTCCTCAAAAGGGTCCCGGACAGCACCATCAACTCCACTGTTAAAAACCTTTCCTCTACCTCCTCCTCCTCGACAACGAAGGACAAGCAAAGGGAAGCTATGAAGCACCTGTATATGCCGGACACTGTGACGAAAGACGGCAAAAGGAAACGCAAGGTAGGAAACATCATGATTTACCTTTATTCTCTGTCAAACGTGTATTTGTGAGCGTTTTCAGTGTTTATAGTGTCAACGTAGACAACTCTGCTCATCAAACCATGCACGTATGTGTGTTTGTGTGATTAGTTGGACAACGCTGTGTCGTTAAGAGAAAGAAAGAGGAATATTCCTTATGGCAATGACCTCTCGGGCTGCACAGGGTCGTCATTTCATGCAGCTGATCACAACCTTTCAACCGAGACAACACATAACGGGCAAGAAAACACCAGACACTCTTTATTTCCTTTTGCATATATACATCTGAACTTGCTCTGTATGCACATATATGTGTTTATTTATGTTTCTATTACGTATGCTTGCAGGTACTTAGAGGAGTACTTGGACAGTAAGAGGCCACTGTCTCCCCTGTCTCCGCTCTCCGACAGCCCGGACTATACCAAGCCATCCTCCAAATCAAAGAATGCAGAAGTGCATGACATCCACACCCACAGGAACAGAGACAAAAATAGAGATTCTGCCGTAAAGGTAATAATACCAACAGATACATGTTCAAACCATGCATTCACCTTCAGTCTGATTTACTTCCCCTCTTTCGACCTGTAAACTCAGCCGAAGATGGAGGTGGAATGTGTTAAAGTGTCTCGCCAGCCTCAACCATCATCTGAGTCCTGGGGCCCTGCAGGACACCGGGGGACCGTGCCTAACAACGAGACGTGAGTAATCATGGTGCATCACCTGTTACAGATACAGTGATTTAATAACATGAAATACTGTCTGACTGTCCTTTTCTGTGCACCTTTCTAGTCCTCATCATGCGGAGTACTACTTACATGAAGCCAAAAGGATGAAGCACCGTGCAGATGCAATGGTGAGTCCCTGATCTCTTTTTAACTTGAGTCCAATTCATGTGACTTCATTCCAAACCTGATTATTGATTTCATCTTCTTCTCAGTCCTTGTCATCATCGGTACTTGTATTTTCCAGGTGGACAAGCTGGGAAAGGCTGTGAATTATGTTGACGCTGCTCTCTCCTTCATGGAATGCGGGAAAGCAATGGAGGAAGGGCCACTCGAGGCCAAATCCCCCTACACTATGTACTCAGAGACAGTCGAGCTTATAAGGTGAATTACACACAAACACACACACACACACACACACACACACACACACACACCCTAAAACAGAGTCTTAAATCTCCAACAGCCATTTAAACCTGTGGAGCCCAGTCGGACCTCACAAGTATAGTGGTCTCCCAGTGTTTGGGCCCTACATATACTGAAAGGAGGCCAGACACACACACAGACAGAAAAACAGACACCCAAACATTTGCACCTACGTGAGCTGCAGCTGTATTGCTAACGGTCCTCTGTCTTAAGGTACGCAATGAGGCTAAAGAGCCACTCTGGCCCTGGGGCGAGACAGGAAGATAAACAGCTGGCGGTCCTGTGGTGCGTTTGTCATCTCCTCTGTTTACATCTCATCTATCATCGGGCTGGAAGGCCCACATTTTGACAATGATTTGTGGCCGATTCTGAATCTCTTTACCTCACGCTTGTCTGTTCACAGTTTTCGATGCCTTGCACTCCTTTACTGGCAGATGTTTCGTTTAAAGAAGGACCATGCACTGAAATACTCCAAAGTACTGCTGGACTATTTTAAGGTATTTCATACATGCATGATACAAACATTTGTAAAATGTTTCATTGTTTTCAATGTCACACCATGTCAAACTTAAGAAATTTGGTGACTTGCAGCTTTCTTTATCATCACAGACTTCACCCAAAGTGCCTACAATGCCATCCTGCTGGAATGACACTGGGAAGTAGGTGGATGATTACTTTATTTTAACGATTAATTGTCTTATCTTCCAGCTTCTGAAACTTGATTGATCTCCATTACTTTGCTGTGCTTACGTTTTCATTTCCAGGGATACAGGAGGACCCCCTTCTTCGCTCTCGCCCAATGCCAAGCACCTCAGGCGGGGTTCACATGGGGGCAATGCCTCCCCTTCCCTCATAAGCATTCCTCAACGTATCCATCAGATGGCAGCAAACCACCTGAACATTACCAACAGTGTCCTGTACAGCTATGAGTACTGGGAGGTGGCAGACAACCTCGCAAAGGAGAGTAAAGGTAAGAACATCTGCAGGTCCTTAGAGCCACAGAGATCATTCAATCGTGGGAACGGTGGAAGCATAATTGTACGACCCCTGTCTTTCTTTCTCAACAGAGTTCTTCAACTACTTGAACACTTTGTCTGGGCCACTGACACTTCACAGTAGCATTGCTCATGCAGTCCAGTACACGAGACAGGCTCTTCAGTGGATACGCATCAGTGCCAAACTTAACTAACAAGCAGAGGACTTACCTCGGACTGCCCACTGGATGTCTATGCCTCACTTGGACAAAAAAAGGGATCTGTATCATCTTCGTGTGGACAGGAAAGCACCTACTGTGCTTTGTGAAATGCAAACAGAGGAAACCCGATTGGAACTTGACATTTGACGTCCTCATAGGATGTTGAGGTGCTCGCCGACTTAAGATGTGCAAAATCTTCTGAGCAACGACCATGCCTGTGTGGTCGGCAAAGCAGGCTTCTGTTTTTGCCAGAGTCAGTCTTTCTGGCTGTTTGTCTTTCTGGCTGCCTGAAAGAGAAACGAAAAACTACCAGGCTGAATTTCCCCAGTCGTTGGGGTTGGCTTGTAGCTTGAGACAAAGAAGAGCCCATTAAAGTTTGGAGCTGATCCGTACAACAACAACAAAAAACAGCAATATTTTACATGGACTTTGGTGGAAGTGTGCACTCTCGCATTTCTAGTTTTATGGAAGAAATGGAGAAATTTTTGAACATACAGACTGATGACATTCACCTTCTGCCCCCTCAGTGGATGTAAGATGTGTTTGGATTTGAAGCCGCGAATCATTGCCAAATGTCCAATGGTGACAGAAACAGGTCTCAAATACAGTAGTATGTGCACATTATTGTGCAAAAGCCTTTTGCATGCTTTGGAACCAGTGGACTGTTTTACTTGAGGCCAAGACAGGAGAAGATGCTGAAAGACCAACCAGTCACATACCACTTTTTTCCGAAGTTGAAAACTCATCTACATCTTTTGCAAATTAAGATTTTTAATTTTTAGATAACTAATGTTTTCACTTTTATGTGCATTGACTGTGAAACATTTGATCCAGTTTTAGAAAAAAACAAACAAAAAAACAGGAAAATAAAATATCTGGGAGCCTTATTGCCAACATTCATGGTAATTTCTATGCAATATATTTTTCTGTCCTTGTTTTGAGTGTGTTATCATGTAATTGATTAATGATGCTACGGAGGTCATTCAAGGCTATAGCCATGCAGTCAACAGTGGTGAGTGGGGCCAAATCTGACCCCTACCCCAAAGACAGAATTTAAAATTTTAAATCCTGCCATTCTAAGAAATATTTAAAAATGAACTAACATATGGTATGAACTTTTTATTTATTTTTTACTTTGACAAATTACGTTCAATAGTGTATTGTATTGTATTTTCTTCTTTTTCACGTTTTCATGTTTCATTGTAATGGCAGAGATTATGGATTAATAAAGTACAACCGATAAGTTGTTTTAACTGCAGTGTCATTCCAGGCATTAATTATTTGGTCCTTTTCTCACACATCACCATGTCCCTGCCATGTCACCATTCTCATCCTCTCTCTGTCTCTTTAAAGGATTACTGACCTCTTTTGAGCCGAATGGCAGTGACCAATATATCAACAAACATTGAGTTGTCTCATATACTGCTGTATAACTTTATCATCTGACTTGTACCAATTTTGTCTCTGCTCTTTCTTTTCTGAGGCTCCTAATAAGCTGAAGAATGTCTTTGCCACCCTTCCCCTTTAATCACATTTATGTTGCCTCAATATAGATAATATAATGTAAATATACAGTATAAGTGCAAAGAAACTCTTTCATACTCCCCATCACAGCACCTATGACCACTTCCTGCTGTACCAAGGCGAGCCTGAAACTTCAGCATCCGCTGTCTGGTACCATAGCAACAGAGAGCAACCAATAAGGGGGCTCGTGAGGACATGACAAGCCTAAGGTCAATAAGATGCTGCTGTCTTTGAATATGTGGATTTGGGGTTTTACTTTCGCTACACTATGGTCCGCACTTTCATTAACTTTAATGTGATATAGTTAGTTAATTAAGCCAAAAGGTTCGATAGATCAGACAATAAATTCAGGCGTCCGATTGATAGTATATTCTATTCCTTTCTGATGAATCTGAACCTATTTCCCTGCGTCATTTACTCCACAGATAAGATTTGATTCCATCTTGTTATTACGTGTGCAGTCCGCCGTCACGCTGCTGGCTTTCTGCACGTGCCTCTGCGTCACGGCTTCTGCGTCACGACCGTCGGTGCTTGTGTGCAGGGCCGTTTGAGGACATCAGTGCTTGGAGCCAGACAGTAAACACAGAGATTGTTTCATCGACTGTCTACAAACGAGAAACAGACAGGAAAGTGTTGAGAGACATTAGCTTCGGGAGCGTCAATCCCTTTAGATTGAATCCATGGTGTATAAGAGGTCTGTCAGTCATTAATAACCCACCGTTACCCCACACCAGACAACAGCATCACAACCCCGGTTCACTGTCCTTGCGCGTTCCCCGAGGAACTTGAGGGCAAATGAACCGTCAATTAGAGTAACTTCAAGTGGCATGTTGCGGCTGCCCACATAGTGGCGGCATAACAGCAACTAAAAACACGGCGATGAGCTTGATCAAGCTAGCTGGAAGCAGCCGGAAACGGAAGTTGAGAAGTTTCGTTTTTGAAATAGTTACAAAACACAACATACATGCAAATTGTATATATTTTTTCTTTTCTTTCTTTAATCAAACTAGATAATAGCACACACAGTTAAAATATTCAAATATGTCTACATTTGTTTTTCAATATTTTACATCGCAGAAAGTACTGTTTCATTATAGCCTATTATTTTTCAATTAGGCAGGAGTATGTGGCATTTTAAGGATTGAAATATATTTGGGGTGAAAAACAATGACAGACACACATAATCGTGCTTATTTGGTCCTGCCAATAGCCTATGTCTGTTTACCTAGTATTATACATACATGTCCTTTGCACTGACCACAGATAAAAACAATGCAACTGAACTGAATTGATATAAATCGCAATATCGTTCAGTTTGTTTTGTAGCAAACCTTCAGGCGTTACCGACTGTTTTATTCTGAAACTCCTCCCCGGAACTACGGTGTGTCATGCAATAGCCTTGACAGTCACCGAAAGAAGGGAAAGCAAAGCAGAGGGATCTGGCGGTAGAAATGGAGAGCAGAAAGACTGGGTTGAGGAGACACTGCGTGGCATCATGACTAAATAAGGGGATTTCAGGTCACCTGAAGGAGTCCTGTGGAGAATCGGGTCACGGCTGAAGAGTTGGGCTAACTGTCTTTGTATTCCGCTTTGCTTTGGTGTCACCTCGTTTAGTCGGTGCACACACAAGGTTTCTGCTGGACACTGTCTGCAGAGGCAAACAACCTCATCTGACAGGATAAAAGGTAATGTAACTCAAAAGCGAGTCACTTCTGTTTGCCAACAATTGGTTTGGGAGCATTGTTTGTTTACAGAAGTTACCGAGACAGTAACAGTTAAAATATCCATTGTTTAGTCGCTAATTCGGCGAGCGTTGCTAGCGAGAAACGTAACAGGCAACAGTCTCATACTCCTATTTTCGCTCGCTTGAACTGACATGATGTTTCAGTCCTGTCGTGGCGCAGCGACTGCATGATTAAATAGCTTAACGTCACCCTTACTAGCTAAGCTAATGTTAGCAGTTAGCCGCATTCATGAAAGAATTGACAAAGTGCCACATGGGGCTCCTTTGTCACCGAGCTGTCAGTTGCACAGGACCTGCCCGGACTTGCCCTTGGATACGAACCTCTTTCACTGGGCACACGACCAATATCACACTGTGGTGTCGAATTAGCTGCAAGTCAACGACGACTTCTGAAATGATCAATACGCTGTAGTTGTTGTCAGTTGTTAACAGTGTCAAATGTATGTTTTGCGTCCGTTTGCTTGCACCTGGAAGCAAACAAAGCGCCACTTAGACCTGATTTTATTACGTGATGTGATATAATGCGTCAATGACTTGGTAATTAAAGTGCCTCAATGAATCAGACTTTACTGATTTGTTTTTGGAAATTGAGGTGCATGCCGTACTATTCCAATGCTAAATGAAAAATGATTTGTGTACATCATAATCATACTCTTGACACTACTTTTCCAGTAAACAAACTAATAAAGTGATCCTTTAACTATTCACCAAATCACTGAGCCAAGCTTTAATGCTTCAGTAGACGGTGATCAGCTCCCCTTGTGCTTTCAGGAAGTTCAGTATGAGTCGAGATGTATGGGCAAAGAAGAGAGCCAATGCCAGTGATGACAATGGTTGGGCAGAGCGAGTGAGTATGAAATCATATCCAACACTTTGTGCTAGAAATTATCCCATTATAAGAACATTGTGTCCCCTAAAGAAGGAATAAAAAATGACTATGAGGGATGTGTAACCTCAAGGTTTGCAAAGGAGCAGCTGAATGGGAAGTTATAAATATCATATTAAGAGTGAAATTGATGCAATGGGATATAGGATTTATGCATAATACACCTCGCAGCAGTACTGACAAACCGGAGGTGGAGCACTCTGCACTCCCCTGAAGACGGCTAAGAGCTTGCAGCAGATCACGAGCTGCCTAATTTGATTTGGCTATGTTGGCTTGACTGCCAGAAAACTTCTGTGCTGTCAAAAGATTAAAAGCAGCGTCACTACAAGTAGAATGGTGATCAGACAGAAAGTGATAAATAATGTATGTGTGACTAATGAGCAAAAGATGCCTCTGAAATGGCAAAGTACTCAATGTACAAACAGCAAGACGTATGCATGTGCCATCATCTAATTATCATACAGCTACACGCTTGAGGGTTTCTGCAGCCTGTAAAAGAGTACGTGCATGTTAATTCAGGTTTTTAATCCGTGCAACTTAAGGGTTAAGGTTATTTCTATTAGAATTCATTACATTCTTTTATTATTAAACCAGTACATTTGAAATACAGCCTGCTCTATGAGATACTTGGCTTTTATTGCTATGTTATACTGAAATCCATATTCCCATATATCAATATTTTATACATGAAATACATGATTGGTTTGTTATATATGCCTTGGTATATGTAGATAAGACCGTTCAACATTATCTTGTGCTCAAAGTAGCTGCACTATGACAACATTAAAATGCTGCACACGTTTACATGGCAAAGAAATACTAATTCTATAAGATGAATATAAATCTAATTGTCCATAACGAATGCTTTGAGTTGTCTACACACTTTATGCACATTTTGCAGGCTGTTGTGCTTGTATATAAAAAGAATACCAGGTATTGGTTTGGCTCTGCTTTAACATACCATGTGTGTCAGGGATTTGATATACGCAGTCTGTAAATGTCAGTGTCAGCTCTGCATTCACAGCTGTTTTGCATAATTGTCTAACTGTGCACCGTGGATGCACCTTCTTCTTCTTTTTGTTAAAGGGTGGCTACATGGCTGCCAAGGTCTCTAAGTTGGATGAGCAGTTCAAAAGTGATGCTCCTAGAGAAATACAGAAGGACGGCTCACACTCCAACATATTCAGTGGAGTGTCCATCTATGTCAATGGATACACAGGTAACACGATGCTCTGGGCACATTCTTACATCTAGCTTGCCCCTCGCACAATTTTCTCAGTCAGTCCTTCACTGTATTCTGCAGGCTATTTTCTTCCAAGCAGTCTCCCTCTCCCTTCATCTGGTGGCCTAAAAAAAAAACTTTTTGCTAGTTAATAAATGATGTAACGTATGTCACCATCGTTATATTGTCACAGTAGGATGTTTTATGAAATACACTCATAAGCTTTTCTTTCCAGTCTAACCCTTGTATTGCTTTGCCTCTTCTTTGTGAGCAGAACCAAGTGCAGATGAGCTACGCAGAATGATGATGCTGCATGGAGGGCAGTTCCACGTCTACTATTCTCGCTCAAAGACCACCCACATCATCACCAATAACTTGCCCAACAATAAAATTCAGGAGCTCAAAGAGCAAAAGGTCATCAAGCCGGATTGGATCACTGACAGGTGGGTTCAGTTGGAGTCGTGTACGTGTGCATCGTCATAATCAAACACTAAATTCTGATCCTGATTGGATGTATTAATTAACTCCTGTTATGAGGGTGCTTAAGTGGTTCCAGTGGAACTGCTGCCATTCTAAATTACTGCAGTGGCTACACTGAGTGTGTCCCCTGAACACCACTGGGTGGCGAGTGTAACACACAAACTACAGGAAGTACACTGCCCCTCAGAAGTACGCTTGTAAAACAATAAACATGGTAACTTCTTTGTGAAATCTTGATGTGGATTTGGGGACACATGACAAGGCTGGATAGCTTCTAGTCTTGTTGTGAAACATGCTGTCCAGGACTGTTGGACTATAAACACCTCCCGCTGCCAATAGGTCACTGCGGTGCATCTTATTTAATGGAGTGGTGAACAATAACCATGGTACAGGCGGGACAATGTCCCTTAGATGTGTCCATTATCAGGAATTAATGTGTTGGACAGTTGCCACCTCATTGAGCATCATCTCCTACGTATACAATATTATATTGCATAATGTTTAAAATGTTTGTTTGCTTTTCTATTTGTTCAAAATAGTATCAAAGCTGGGCGTCTCCTCCCCTACCTGCAGTACCAGCTGTATGCTAAACACAAAGGCCCGCTCTTCCCTGGCATGAATCTGCATCAGACCTCAGAGATCGCAGGACCCAGCCATAGACTGCCTCAGCAGAGCATCCCTCAAAAGCTTCATCTGCCACCGCGCAGCATTCAGCACTCAGTTCTCATCCAGGAGCAGTCTACGTCAAGCTGCCAGAACAACTTCATCCCTAAAACAACCCACAAACAACTTCATCAAGGCTCTCGCTGCATTAACTCACCGCCAAGTACTTCAACATCCACTCACCCAGGCACTGAACACAGCCCCTTCAGTGCAGAGCCCAGGAACTGTAGCCTTTCACACGCCCACTCTCTATCTAACCCCCACACCATGAAGCACTCTAACAGGCCCCCGCAGTCAAGTATCAGAACACCTCCACCCGGTCTCCAGCCACAGAGAGCAGGTCAACCTGAACCTCAGGGCAGCCCGAACAGCAACACTCACCAGAGTAGCTACAAGGAAGTTGAATTGAGATTGTGAGTATGTTGTGCTAACAAAACTGGGTGTGGTTTGTTATCTCAGGTTCAAATTACAAACAGTTTCAATCTCCTTATTTTACAGAAATGGATTATTGCAGACCTCAAAGGACTTGATGAGCCATTCAAAACTGAACCAAACTCAAGAGTGCGGCAAATGTGATCCTTTCCAGCAGGTGGTGTCGCCTGCACCCCCGATCAATGGACATGCTCACCTTGTCAATGGTGCCTTAAAACCAAAGGATTTGTCCCCTGTTGCAGATGAACCCTCTATGGAAAAGCACTTGGCTGAATGCAGAGCTCAGAGTCCTGAGATTAAACCCGAGAGTCCTTCTGTGCGCCTCCGTACTAAACCTGACCCGTATGAGTTTCCCCACAGTCCTCCAAAACAATCCAACCCTTCCCCTGTCTGTCCTCAGCAATCCCGCTTACAAGAAGCAAATGAACAGAGACTTAAACAGACACCACCAACTGAAAAAAACTGTCAGGTTGACTCAGATCCTGAAAATATTACTCTTTCCCCTGCATCTCAGTCTCTCTCCCCTTCTTCCATGCGAATGAACGGAAGCCACCACAATGCCTCTTCATCTTACCCTGCCTCAGTAAACACAAACAATTTAACAGTGGAACCTCATCCTCCCACTGACAAGACCCGGTCGTCTGAGTCTTCAGCACAGCTGCTTGCACAGACAGGCGGTTTGATCTCAGAGTTCTACTCCCACTCACGTTTACACCAGATCTCTACATGGAGGACTGGCTTTTCTGAATACGTCAATGAACTGCATAGCAAGAGAAAATCAACGGAAAGCAACTCTTTCCCTGGGAAAGAGCGACTGAGAAAATCTTTGGCGCAGCGCTCTATTGACAGCCGAGGTAGGGAAGGACGGGTCACGCTTTCCTGTAAATATCCTGCTAATTGTGATTGTCAAAGAATAGTGATTTACAGTGTCATGTTGGGCTAGTGGCCTCAATCACATACCACTTAATCGCAACCTGTCAAGTACAGCGTCCAAGCTTGTTCTGACTTCCACTGCTAACCCTATCAGCTTATTACTGTAATTCACCATGGAGATTGTTATTATATTCCAGATCTTTTATGTTATTATTACCTCTAATAGAGACGTTATGTCTACTGGCGTTGGTTTGTCTGTCAGCTGGATACTCAAGATTACTTGGCTAAACATGTAATATTGGCCATATTTGTTAAAGATAGCAAAAATGTAATTTATTTACAGTAATGTTGACGCCGGTTTGCTGTTGGTCTTGGTGGAGGTTGCAGATATGTGTGATGTTTAGTTGTATTATGAACTGGGAAATTTATTTTGGAAGAATTATATGTGAGGCAATGCACAGACTTATTTTGAAGGATGCACATTAGTATTTTAACTATGCACTAGCTAATAAGAGAGCAGTGCACTTGCCTCACTTAAGCAAGAGCAAATGTTTAAATCAGACCTTGTGGATCTATTTTGAGCGAAGATTCAGTAACTGGATTGGTTATTTCTTTCCTCAAATTAGTTCAGTATTAGATTTTTGAGGCACTGATGAGGTGGGATAAGTTGCTGAAAGTTTCTTTACTTACTTCATTAAATGGAAACAGGCTGCTGAAAGTCCTGTTGGCTCACAGAACCAGGGGTCTCAGGGGAGGTGTCAGCAGTTGAACCCCATTTCCAGGGATGCACGTGTTGTCAGTAGGTGTAGGTTTGCCTTTTCTTTTTTTTTTTGGAAAGCTCTGTTTTGATGGTTTGGTATTTATTTGTTCTTGTCAGGTACATTGACACCAGTCCATCTAAAATCTTGTATTCTTCACGTGGACATGGACTGTTTTTTTGTGTCTGTGGGGATTCGACACCGACCAGAGCTCAAAGGTAAGATGTCTTTTGTTGAAATAAATATATTCTCAATAAAACATGTTTATATGGAGCACAGTCACACACATGAAAATGAGTGTCAGATATCCAGTCGGGACTCGCAGATGAAGTTAAACTTGATTTTCTTGCAGGAAAGCCTGTAGCTGTGACCAGTAACCGTGGACATGGCCAGGTACCTGTGAGACCTGGGGCCAACCCTCAGCTGGAGCAGCAGTACTACCAGAGGAAACACCAGGCCCAGTCTGGTGAGATTTTCATCGGTGCCGCAGATATTTGGTTATTACATCAGCATTTCTGGGTTGACGGCAAAATAAATCACCAAATTAGATAGAAATCCAATCCAAATGGGGGTTTAATGTCCCCCTGTTCTGCTTCTCAGAGAGAGAGGATGAGCTTTTGCACAGCCCCCCTTCACAAGATCATCCCAACGTCCATGCCAATGGAGTAGACCAAGCTCCTGCTCTTTCAATGGCGGAGATCGCATCCTGCAGTTATGCTGCAAGGTGAAATGGACACACGCACATTTAAATCTCTGTGTTTAAACAACAGTCAAGCCTTTATCCTATACTGCCAGAAATGTTAACAAATTGACTTTCTCATACAGGCAGGCGGGAGTGAGGAACGGGATGTACTTTGGCAAAGCGAAAAAGTTGTGTCCCACGCTGCAGTCAGTCCCCTATGATTTTGAAGCCTATAAAGAAGTGGCTCTCGCCATGTACGAGATCTTGGCTGGGTAAGAAGAACAGCCTGGATTATTTATGCTCTCACTTCTGTGTCTTTTACATGCTGAGAAATAATGTGCACCTTCTTTTTATTGTTGTTTGCAGTTATACCCATGACATTGAGGCTCTGAGCTGTGATGAAGTGTTGATTGACGCTTCTGCTCTGCTAACTGAGTTGAGTATTAACCCAGAAGAACTGTCCGAAGCTATCAGAGCAGACATCAAGGAGAGAACAGGATGCTGTGCTTCAGTTGGCATGGGTGAGTTATATTTGTCCTTTACTGCAAAATATATTGAAACAGTGTTCCCATTTAACAACTTGAACTCACTACTTATCTTCTAAGGTTCCAATATCCTGTTGGCTCGACTTTCCACTCGGAAGGCCAAGCCAGATGGGCAGTACTTCTTAAAACCAGAAGAAGTTGATGATTTTATCAGGGATCTGTCGGTGACCAGCCTACCAGGTAGATACAGCACCACCTGCTGGACACTACCTACAGTCTTTCAGCTTTCCCAAAATGAATATAAGTCAAAAACTAAATGCCCTTTTTCTAGGTGTCGGGCCAGCTTTGAGCAGAAAGCTTGCTGCTATCGGTGTGAGGTCGTGTGGGGACCTTCGACAGGTGTCTCTGTCTCAGCTGCAGAAGAAGTTTGGGCCCCGCACAGGACAAACTCTGTTCCGGTTCTGCAGGGGTCTAGATGACCGTCCTGTCCGCTATGAAAAGGAAAGGAAGTCTGTATCAGCGGAGATGAACTACAACATACGCTTTAAAAAGGTAAATCCTACTCTCCAAAGTTTTTCCTCAATTCCCAGCATTTCTCCCCAATCTATGAACATATTTCTGCAATATCAATGCAGAATCAGTTGGCAAGAGACAACATTTTGTGGCCGACTTCTAAGATATCATCATGCTATACTGGATAGTCTAGAATCTTTAGCCGTTCCCCCCCAGAGGATTTTCATCACCAGTGAGTTCTGATGTTGATTTCTCCCTAACTGTCTTGTTTTACCGTTTTACCAGGTTGATGAGGCAGAAAGTTTCCTTTCTAACTTGTCCATGGAGGTGCAAAAACGTTTACAAGAAGCTGGGCTGAAAGGTCGCAGAGTGACTCTAAAGGTCATGGTCCGCAAGGAGGGAGCACCAGTGGTGCCATCTAAATACGGTGGCCATGGCATATGTGACCACGTAGCCAAGTAAGAGGGAGACTAGCACCATGTTATAATCTGCTAATAATGTATCCACCTATTGCTTATTGATGTAATTGTCTCTGTGGACTCATCTTTACTTGTCTTCTAATTTGTTCAGGGCTGTGATGCTTGCGCAATCCACTGACAGCGGTCAGCTGATCGCCTCTGCAGTCATCAAGCTGTTTCATGGCATGAAGTTGCAGGTTCAGGACCTGAGAGGAGTCGGCATCCAGGTTCAGCTTCTTGAGGGAAATCACTCTGTCTCCCACAACTCCAACGGCTTTCGCACACGCTCCATCAAGGAGATGTTGCTCGGCCTGGGAAGCAGCAACAAAGGTTTGCGTGGTGTCTTGATGTTTAAGTTTAAATCTTTGCTGTTGTTTATGAACTCAAGTGAGTCTAACATTAATGTTTCAGATGCTGCAGACAATAAAGCACAGCAGGAAAAGTCTTCCTCTATCACAGTTCCATCATCCGACTCCATTCAACATCCTCTGTCCCCCATCGAGCCAGTCCCAGGAACAAGCAAGGAGCAACAAGCATGCAGACAAACGCCGAAGCATTCTCGAACACGTCTCAACTTCAGTATAGAAATCCCCTCCCCGTCACAGGTAGGGACTTGAGCATTTGTCTGATCGATAAAACAAGAAATGTTTCCAACACATTGCGTCTCTTTATGAAATCGAAGGTGGATCGCTCTGTGTTGGAGGCCCTACCTGCAGAGCTGAGAGAACAAGTGGAGCAGTCATGGACTTCCAGAGATGGGAGACCAAATAACCGCCATTCAACCGGTTCAGAGCCCTCTGGTCCCCTTCCACAGCCGCCCAGTCCTTTGTCGCGTCCAACCTCCCCTCCTCGTCCTCCTCCTGCCTCTGGAACTACCCTGTACCCGCCACATGTTGGCACAATAGTACTCCAGATTCCAAACCAGCCAGACAGTCCAGGAATTGTTCTGGAGCTCCCTAACATCTCCCAGGTAAGGGTGCAACAGCCTGAGTTTGACTGTCATGGTTATATACAGTCTTTTATTGTATGACACAAAAAACACATCAAATCAATCTGCTTTGTAATAATAACAGGCTGTATTTTATATTTTATATTCCATTACATTTCCTTCTCTCGAAGGGTTGAACTTTGTATTTGTAAACAATGTTTTGCACAACAAAACAAAGTTGATAAAATTGACATGTTGCTCATCTGGCCTCCATTAACACAATCCAGAAGACACATTGCAGCCATGTGAGATTCTATGAATAAGGAATAATTAGGAATGCCGACTGCATAAGATAATCTCCAAATGGCCATATGGTCCTCAGAATATGATCAGCTTATTTCACTGATGTGATTTTTCAGCTTAATTTGGTCCCTCTTTGATCTCTGACTGTAGGTTGATCCTGATGTTTTTGCCGCCCTTCCCAAAGAGCTCCAGGAGGAGTTGAAGTCTGCCTACAGCCGTGTAACAAATATTCAGCCTCAAACAAAAATGTGTAAGTTTTCGGATAAATTGCTTCTGTTGTTATCTGTGGATATTCTCTTCATCCTGTTGTTATTCCCTCTTTTTTTTCCACAGTGGAGCAGAAGAATCCTCTGCTGCAGCTGAAACAGTCTGTAGGTGTTGGCATTGGACGAGTGAAGCGGCGTTACAAGAGGAAGAACGCTATGAGCCCTGTTAAAAAAGCCCCCCCCCCTCTTAAGAAGCGTCACACTACTAACAGCCCAGGAAAAAACATACCACCTGTTGTACTGAGGGAAAAGGTAGGCCTTCAAACAGTTTCCTACATGAAGGTAATCAGTCATTTCAGTTTTGGAACTTGACCAATCAGGCCAGCTCACATCTGTTCTGCTCCCCCAGACTGAAAACGCTGCCTCCACTTCATCCTCAAAGCAGGACATCTCAGAGACTCTGTGTAAATTCATTCCACGCCCTGCTCCAGCGCTGGCCGGAGCCTGTGACTTACCGGATATTAAAACACTCTTACGGGAATGGGTCACCACCATGACAGGTAAACAAATATCTTAATGTTCGTACATGCAGATGCCATTGACTTACAGATGTAGAAGAATGAGTTGACAGACACAAAACAAAAGAAATATGATAAGCAAGTCAATTTTTAATCAGGAAAATACCAAATACTTGTTTGTTCCAGCTTCTCTGTGTCATTTCATGTCATTGCACATAAAGCGTATTTCATGGACTGACCCATTAATTAATTAACATACAGTAAAAAAACTTCAGGCCTTTATCCACATTCATTTATTTCTGATCGTCTATCTTTTCACTGTCATTTCATTTGCCAGAAAAAAGACCACAATGTGGACACAGACCCTTAAACTGTCATTGTTTTGGCTTTGTTTAAAAGACTGCATTTTTAATTTCCGGTAGATCCCATGGAGGAGGACATCCTGCAGGTGGTGAAATATTGCACTGATCTGATTGAAGATAAAGATCTGGAGAAGCTGGATTTGATCATAAAATATATGAAGAGGTAAGTACAGTTTAGCCTCCCCCGTCTCTTTCTTTCTCTCCTGCATTTTTTGTTTTCCCTTAATGTTTTGAGTGAGATATTGATCTTGTGTCTGCAGGCTAATGCAGCAGTCGCTGGAGTCTGTTTGGAGTATGGCTTTTGACTTCATCCTGGACAACGTGCAGGTGGTTGTGCAGCAAACTTATGGTAGCACCCTGAAGATATCATGAAGAGGGACGGCTTCTTTCTCACCTATAACCTTTGTACTGAAACTTGACTGGTTTTGCTGCTCTCATTAGGTCATCTGCCGCAGGAATTATGACATCTAAATGTGATAGTGGAAAGAGTTCTGGGTCGCAGAGGTCGCAGCTGATTTGCCCTCTTTCAACGGTGACACCAATAGGTGTCTGCATGAATGTTGTCAGTGGCCTCTTGAGAGTGAGATGTAACACAAGCTGAGGAAGTGTTACAAGAGCCATGAACATATTTGATCAGTTATTGTTCAATCACTTTCTGTACTTGTTCTTTAAGAGACAAGTGAGGCGAATGGAAGGGCAGGAAATGTATTTAGGACATACAAACCAAAACCCAGAACAGTGAGAATCTTTTCAGCTTTTTGCAAAATGCATAACTTTACATATGGAGTTCTTGAGATAATGCACAGGTTAATTTTAAAACTTTTATAAAGACTTTTGCAGGCATTGCTTAGCTATTTCTTATACACTCAGCCTAGGACGGGGCTTGTCAAATTTGTAATTCTCTTTCTGTAAGTGTTTCTAATAGTTGACTTCCCATATGTGGGTTCCATATTCGTATGTTGTTAAAAAGGCACATTATGGAGTTAATTTATATTCTTCTATCCGATCACATCTCACGGTTGAAAATAATGACACAGACACATTCATCATACAAGAGCATTCTGATAACCCAGAGATCTTTTGATATCTTTCATAGAGTTTTATTTGGTGCTCCGTGCCACTTGAACTGCCCTGTGAAACACCTACATCTGACGTGGAAACGTAATCTGCTGCACACAGTTTTATCTTCTTCTTCTTGTCGCTAGCAGAAAAAGTGCCAAATCTTGTCTTTTAAAGTATGTAAATAATGTTTTTAAAGATACTTGTTTTAAAGTTTTAACAGAAAAAGATGTGTGTTAAAGGGTTTAACTCCTGTATGGTTTACATGTAGTGAATTCTTAGTAACTGTCTTTAAATTGTAACCCCCTCGCTCTTTCAGTGTTTGTAAGTGTTGCAACGGGGAAATCAGAAGCTGGCCAAAGCACTTCACATGAGGTTAACTGTTGATTCTCAGTAGCACTCTGGTTTCGGAGGGATGTTGACAGGGGTTATGGCAATCAATAAGTAGCCTATGCATTTGTTTTCACTTATGAGTGAGACGTCCCTTCAAGATAATGTAACATTTCATAAAGCCTTTGTATGTCAAAGAAATCTTGGTATTTTCCAGTTTCATAAATCTTATTGAAATAATGCTGGATTTGAATAGGAACTGATTTTTGACTTTTTAATTCATCTTGTGTGTTTGTGTACTTCAGGCCCAGAAGACATTTTATATAAGTCATCACTATATCATTGTATTTCTGCGAAATTAGCATCCATGAGTGGTTGGTGATAAGAAAAGTACTCAGCAGATGCGTCTTGCTGGCTGGATTGTGATCCCACCGCGCAAGACATGTTTGATTAAAACGTTTGTTTAAAAGGGTTATCTCTATATGCAAACCAAATCAATCTGTCCTTTTTTGTAACCTCTTGAAATGAATGTGACTCAGAATGTCCAAGTCTCTATTCGCTTCCAAGTTGTTGCTTTCTTCACCTGTCGTTTTTTTCCTAATGGGAGTTAGAATTGGCCAGTCTTATCTTCTAGACTTTGGCTTGTGCCTGAAGACCCGAAGCTGTGAAAGTTTTCTAAATCTTGATAATAAACTGTAAATTCTGTATGAATGTATTTGTCTTTGTCAAGTTTTTGCGAAATGCACAAACAAGGCAACTCTGGTAAGTGAGGTGCAGACAAATATAATGATTATCTATTATAAAGTAACTATTCATCTGGTAATGTAGAGAGCCTTTTTCTGTGATTAACCCTTTTACAAAATAACAGCTATTTACAGATGTATTAATCATGTTCTTATTCAAACATAGTAAACTAAGCTAGCCACATTGTTTTCTTAATGACACCAAGCTATTCACATAAAGAGCAGTAAAGTGAAACGGAGATAAATCAACAAAAATATTAATTTACTTATCAATAGAGTTGAGACATGGTTGATCTTGCAAATGCATCAAACGATGGCCTGTATAGGTGTTTGTGGTTAATCCTATTTTAGACATGGCTCTGTGAATTTTATAAAGAACAGGAAAAAAGCCCCAAACCGTAATTTTTTGCCAATTTATCGATGCGACTTTAAGGAATATTGCGCTTCAGTGACGTCCCTGTGGCGTCAACGTCAGCCTGACGTCATCTCCGCCACAGTTAGCATTCCCGCACGAACCGGAGCAGGTAATAAACTAACAGCACTGCGGTGTTTGATTTGTATGCGTTTGTGTCACGTAACACACTACTAACATATAATTATGTAAAAAGTATGTTTCCTTGTCTGGATGTGATTCATCACATCCTTACTTACTTAGCCTAGCATGTGATTTAAGCACTCGCCAGTCTAATGTTAGCTAGCTAGCTTAGCAGGCTAGTAAGCACTCTATCTTAACCTCTTAACGTTTATATTTCCAATTTCCTTGCTAAACAGCAAGAGTTAGTACATTGAGTAAGTTTTTACTTGCTGTGTGTTTATTACAGGTTAAAAGCAATCGACTAACAAAATTATTATCTGGTAGGGCAACGATGATTAGCGCTAGCAAAAAACAGGCAAGGTGTGTCTACTGTCATGGCTTTGTCTGTCTCTAACCAAGGCAACTGTCAGCTGCCCAAGTACCGTTTATTAACCTAAAGTTAAACAGTCATGTAACGATGGTTCTTTCTTGTTTATTGACACATATGGTGATCAAACTAACTTGCTTATATGCTCGTGTAATGTAAGACAAATGACAACTAATCGTTAGCATGGCATTTGCTACACTACACAAAGAATAAATATAATTTAGGAACAATTGTATTACAATCGCTCTTGTAATTCTATAGCCTTACAATGAACCCTAACGTTACCCAATGAAGTTTACACTGTTTCTGAGTGAACAGTTTTATCAATACGCAGTTGTGGGGTTTTATATTTTATATACATTTTCCCCTGATTATCATCAGTCTGGCATGGTCATTAAAGACGGATGACATCTCAATTGGTGTTGTTTATAAAATATTTCTGTTATGTTTCAGCTAACAGTCTGCTCCTCACCCCTCAGATTCACAGAGAAAGCTTCACATTGAATAAGCAGTCATGGCCAACCAATCAATTGAGATCTTAGCAAAGGTTTTGGAGCAGTCAGCCAAGCTGGTGGAGGAGCAGGTGGATGCCCAGTTAAGCAAATTCAATGAAATGGATGAAGACGATTTGGAGAGACTGAAAGAAAGGCGATTAGAGGCACTGAAAAAAGCTCAGAAACAGAAGCAGGTACGTGGGATGTTTTTTTTAATACCTGTTAAAGCTGAATTATCTGAAGCAACATATTACACAGCTATAGCTTATAAAAAATCTCAGAAGTTGACTGAATTTAGCACTCTTCCTGTATTTATGGAAGTACCTAGGATTCCTGAAGTATTGATGACTTTTTAAGACTGTTTTGACAATTTTAAATAGGAGAAAAGCCTAAAATGTTTTTCCCCGATCTTGTTGCTTCATTGATCCATTTATTGAGATTGTCTTTTCTTAACACAGCTGTGTTGTACATGAATTCAGAAATCTGTTCTGAATGACAGCTACTTTTTTATTGATATCTATTGTTTCGTTACTCAACTCAGTTCTCTGTTTTTAAGGAGTGGCTATCTAAAGGACATGGAGAGTATAGAGAAATCCCAAGTGAGAAAGAATTCTTCGGCGAAGTTAAGGATAGCAAGAACGTCGTCTGCCATTTCTACAAAAATTCCACATTCAGGTAAACTCGCATCTGGTATTTTTTACATCGATAAGGCACCAACTGACAGGAAAACCAGAGTATGAATGAGATATCTATCTGTTGCTCAATTATATGATAAGTCAGTAAACAAAATATTAACCTGCAACAGTATATATGATATAGCATCAAACTACTTAGCTTGTCGTTGCTTTAGACATTGATGTTTATTATGTGTTCAGATGTTCTATATAACTTTTGGTAAGGGAAACTTATAGTCAGCCTCAAAGAGATGTAAAAGTATTGGATATTAATTGGTAATAATATGAATGAACCCAGTAAATTTCAGTCCTAATTAAATGCTTTTAAGAAACGCATCATTTTAAGCAATGTGGTACGTTCTGAGCGCTCAGCTGTTCGTCTATTCTGTTACTGTTGGTCATTCATGTCATGATCGAGAGTTCTGATGCTAGATATCCTCTGCAGGTTCACTTCTTTGTTTGTATTTCAGAAGCTTCAGCATTGTATCTCCGTCCTACTGAACTGTATTTCTGCCTTCTTTTCCCTACACATAGGTGTAAGATCCTTGACAAACACTTGGCCATCTTGGCAAAGAAGCATGTTGAGACCAAATTTATAAAACTGAATGTAGAAAAGGCCCCATTTCTGTCAGAGAGGCTGCGGATCAAGGTTATTCCTACCCTGGCTCTGCTGATCGATGGAAAAACAAAGGAATATGTGGTTGGGTTCAGTGACCTGGGAAACACAGACGAGTTTTCCACGGAGGTGCTTGAATGGAGGCTTGGCTGTGCAGATGTCATTAACTACAGGTAATAACCCTTTAAGGGATCATATCTACAGAGTCATAGTAAGAAAAAACAAACGTTTTAAACCAACTTTTCCTTCCTGTCCTAGTGGAAACCTGATGGAGCCTCCCACAATGCAGAGGTCGGGCACAAAGTTCACGAAGGTAGAGAAGAAAACCATCAGAGGGCGAGGTTACGACTCTGATTCAGATTCTGAAGATGAATGAGATTTCTTGACGACCTGTCGTCTGGTTTCTTCTCTCAGGGCTTCCTCATTTCCGACATCTTTTGACAGCCCTCTTTGATTTCTCATCCCTCCTTTTCTCAGTGACTTGTGCATTCAGCACAATTTCCCCTAACTTTATATTCTAAGTTTGAAATGGAATTATTTTATAAACGCAATTAGCCTTCTTGGTTTTGCCTTATTTCTTCTATCAATTATCCACTTGTACCTAGCTTTGTTTTTTTGTTGATTTGTCTCCTCATTGGATAATTAATAAGCTTTGTGTTGAATAAACGACTTGCTTATGTAGTTATGTTTGTTTTTCCTTGTAACTGTGTGAGTCAGATGTTCTAGAAGAATCCATGATGCATGTTATAGCATCAGAATACATTTTTACACGTTTCCATGTAGCAAGAATTGACTCTAAATAAAGTAGATAATGAATTACCAGATTTGATGTCCTGTGATATAATTTGTTCTCCTCTAATGTTATTTGGAAGTGACGGATAAACCAACAGATGCTGCAGCAGCCATGACATCCAGTCCTTTATATTGCTGATGTAATACAATTCTCTGCAGATATTGATATGATCACGAGAATTGGACAGACGGACAACCAAAAATGTAAATCTAATTTTATTGCAAACAGGTCTCTTTTGGGTGGTCATGACAATTCCACAAAAAGCTGAAAAAAACATTTGAAAAATGTATTTGTGGATTGTCTTTTAGTGAATATCAAGTTGTGAAGGTAATTTAACCTGACTTCTGGAATAAGGTGTAATAATTGAAATTGGAGTGCTGACTCAACAAGGCAGGTGAGAGGTAATAAGTAAACAATACATTTGGTTACAAAAAGTCTTTTAATTCAAGTGGAGGTTTTATACATATGAATGTATTAGCTAACCGGACTAAACCAAAACTGTGTCAGAAAGAATTGATACCAATGAACATGAATAACATTGGTGAACTCATAGCTGGAATACAAACTAATGCAAACAAGAATTGTTCTGCATTTAGTTTATAACCCATTTTTCTGTAGCCCATTTCACCTTAGCAGTCGAGAATAAAGTCAAACTCAAAGGGGGAAATAAGCAATCAAATGGCTGATTCTTAACTTAAATTAGATCAAAGAACTGAGAACACACTGCACACAGCTAATGTCAAGTCTGATGCCGAAGCAACTTCCAAGCACTGCAATCAGAGCAGGTAGCTGTGCAGCACCGGACGTTACATCATATCTATGTACAACTGAATTATTGACAGAATCGGAGAGTGGCGCTATGACTCTATTGCCTTGGGGTCTACAGGTTGTAGGAGGCGACGTACAACCAGCTCTCCTTTGCTGTTAATATAGGTGTCAGCCATGTCCTGTTCAGCGGGGAGTCCATACGGAGTCCTCAGGGGCTGGATCCTGAATGATCCAAGAGAAATAAAAGAAAATCAGCAGTGCAAAACTATTAAGTGTCCTTTCAAATATCCTTATTGAATGTTCATGCAGGATGTCAATCAATTATAGGATTATGAATCTGTACATTTTATGTCACGAGTGCATGTTATGATTTTCAGAGAATTAAAGTGTGTTTCCCCTTTTCATATATTGATCTTACCTCACAAGATGCTTGACAAATTTCAGTTGGTTATTGACTGCAGGCGTATTTTTGTGAATCACAGATACGTGTGCCTGGAGATAAAACCAAAATATAAATCCGGCTATAAATTAGAGACTGCACAAAAGAGAAAAAACATAAATAGAATTGAAAGGAAGCATCTATTTTGGTGCCTTTATACAGTATTCTCAAGACTGATCATTCTGGGATAGTCATCCGATATCAGTGTGAGTTGCACGAAGATGACATTACACTACTCAAAAGTTTTTTTGTCGTAATACAGAGGCATGAGCATAAGTGACATATGCATAGGGCTCCAAAGTCAAGTTTCAATCCCATTCTCAAATGTCTTTCACATGACATTACAGCATTCTCAAGGTAGCCTTACCTTTTGAAGCCCAAGGTGTTTTACCATCTCTTTCTCCCAGTACGGCCTTCGCATCACACTTTTAATACGTGTCACTATGTGGAGTTTATGAGGTTGGTCTGGGTCACCACCATATTTCTCATGTTCTTTTGATCTCTCAGCAAAAAGCTGTCAAGACAAACATAGAGCTCTTGAACCATGACAGCAGAGTACAGTAGTCAAAGTATCACTTTTATTAAAATTTAACTGCTGGTAGTGTAATATTGCTTGTTGGAAACCTCCTGGCCTTTATGTGCCCAGCAATAATGCAGACCCTGTCTTAATTAATTACGTATTGCAGTTAAAAGTAGTACTGGACACATAGTGAACTATGGTCTTTTGGGGCCACTGGGCAGTTGCCGATTTGGCCAGTATCTTATCCAATCTTGATTTTATATATTTTACCTCTTTTGGAATTCTTGCTTTGGTAAACCGGCTGCGTACTGCCACAAACCAAAGACAGCGAGAGAGTGTAGCTTCTGTTAGGATCTGTAAACATACACAACAGTGAGGACACAAAGTTAAAAGTGCCATTACTATACTAAAGAATGAAAGATCGTATAATTCAGAAACACAACAGTGTCCTTACTGTGAAATTATATCAATCAATGAGATCGTGTGTTTGACACTGTTTGAAAATCACCGCCATAACTTTCATATTTCTGGGTTTTTTAGGACACTGTGGACGATCTTGAATTTCCCTCGGGATAAATAAAGTATCTACCTACCTACCTACCTATGTTATGAATCAATTTGCTGCACTACTTTACGGCAATACTGGACTTTTTTGCCCATACATAACTTCAGCTATACACTTCTACTGCTGTAAGTGAGTGCCTGTACTTGTTTGACACGTTTGAATTAGTCATTTTAATTAAATTATGTTTTTACAAACAATATCACACAGGACTACTTTAAATTAACATTAAATTACATTGACAACCCATACAAAACTTCAAAAGATTGTAAATTAAAATACATTAAATAGAAACGTTGTTTGATAAAGTTGATATATTGTGTGTATATTTGTATACTGACATATTAAAATAAGGTTTACCTGTATACAGTGTGTACGTGCTAGTTATGTACTCTGTGTTTGCTTTGTCAATAAAGGGTTTTCTGATTCGACAGATTCAAAAAAATGTTCTTACCCTGACGGATGAAGGGCGACAGAGTCCTGACATGTTTTATTTCTCGGTTAGGAGACTGTTCAGGTCCACGGGTTCCTTTACCGGAACACGCCAAGGTTACAGCGCAAACAACCGCCGAAAGAAGCGTATCAATCCACCGTCACTAACGGTTAGGAAAGAAATTCACGACAGAAACTATGTACAGACCATATTGTACCAATTATCGTATACAAGACTAGTTCACGTGCTAATAAATAACAGTGAGATAACCGCTCACGTCCTCGGTGGATGTCTCCACCGGAAGAGTATGGGAGTTACAATGATTCTGAACCGAAATGACACAAGCTCCTTTGGACAAAGTTCCTACAGCCTTGCAAAATATACATAAATAATTTGAAATTTCGGAGTGTAAGAATATATTTTTTTAATTTTGTATGACAAATATATAGAATTGGTATTTAGCAGCACTATACACATCGAACTAATATATAACATTATGCTATGTTTCCTCGGGAGTTATTTTTGTGGCGCACCTCTTGCCAACGAGCTGTGGAGGTAAAGCGATTTTTTTTTCAACGACTTTCCTGCCGTTTGAACTCACTTTTAATTGACTAGAGTCCGTTAAAATTTGAAGGTAGCCGTGGAAAATGACTGAAAACCATGTGTTAGGGATGGAGACGTCCGCCATCACTGTCCTGAAGCGGGCAGTAGAGCTGGAGCAGACCGGCCGTTCCCTGGAGTCTCTGGTCTGTTACCAAGAGGGCATCCAGCTGCTTATGGACGTGTTGAAAGGTCCCTATTTTGCTTTTGCTTACAGTTGTTACAGTCGTTGCTCAATGCAGATGTGGACCATCATTATTTGTCGCTTCATTCCGTCCTGCCAGTTGTGAAAGATGAGTCAAAGAGGAGCCACTACAGGGACAAGATAAAGGGGTACATGGACAGAGCAGAGCAGATCAAAGCCCAAGTTAACCAGTTGAAAGAAGGTAACTATGAAAACACTCACACCTGGATGAACCAACGGGTAAAGTGAGTATCTGATCCCAGAAACAGCCAGTGTAGCCCCGTGAGGGCTGTGAAGCAAAAGTGAAACGTTTTAAAGTCAATTTATATAATTCGCCTCTCAGACGTATGGATTAACTTTAACTTTAATTCCAAAGTGATTTCACAACTGGAAAGGTAATAATGAAGAACCCTACACAAATCTGCAGACATACAATTAATTTGGGTTTTTTAACTACCCTGAGGGTCTGGGGCATGGGGCAGATGCCCTGCCTAGTTGATAACCCATCATCGGCCCAAAGATGTCTTTGTAGCATATTTTTTTTTGTTTTAACTTGATAAATTACAAACTTGTTTTTGGTTTCCTCTATCCGGCCAGATGGAAAGTACCATGAGCAGATAAGAATAGCAGAAAATGCCACTGGTTACAGCTATGAGGCTCTGTTCAAACCATACATCAGCAGAGCACTCAGCGAGGTCTGGGTACAGGACCCATACATTCGACACATTCACCAGGTGAGACCTCCCATCTCATTACCGTCTTGTAAATTTACTTGTTTTTTTTGGGGGCTTTTATATTCTCTTCAGTTCTTGAAGAGGATCCCTTTGCTCAAATCTACTTCTAAAACCACTTTGACAGCAGGTTTTACTAATATGCTGCACATTTCTACATTAATTTATGTTTAATCAAATTACAACAGATCAAATCGACGCAGTTGCACACTTAGGAAGTTCGCATTGCCTTGCTTCTTACAATTGGGGTAAAACCCTAAATATCTGGTAATATGTTGTCCCTGTTGGTTTGGAGTGTAAATAATGAAACGCTAGCTATTCCAAGTGCAACCCCAACATGCCTAACACATCCTTCTCTTTACCACAGTTGTACAACTTCCTACGATTCAGTGAGATGCTACTCAAAGCACCCTGCGATGTGAAAACCATCCATCTTCTCACTATACAGGATGAGGTAGGTTATATCAAGCAACGAGGTCACATAATGGGATGAATGCATAGCAACTGTAGCAGTTTGTTCTCTAGGTTTGTCTCACCGCCATATGTACTGTCCTGCAGGGGGATAAGAATCAGCAGACAAGCGCTCTGGCTGAGCTGAAAGGGAGTCTCAGTGCTCAGGGAGTGACCCTGAATCTACAGTACTCCACCGCTATCCACGACAGGGAGATCAGGTACACCAGTAGACCACTTGCATTAATAGCAGCTTCACTGACATACAGTAGAGGATTGAACACTAAAACAGCATTCTGTATTGCCTAGTAATTATTTGCAATAGTGGGCATCTGTAGTCAAATACATTCTTGCTGCATTATATAGCATGTTCTGCTTTCCTTTACGGCAGTAATCTAAAGTTTATATGTTTACAGATTTAACAACGGTTGGATCATCAAGATTGGAAGAGGGCTGGATTACTTCAAGAAACCTAATGTGAGGCTTCCTATTGCCGTCATGATCTGAGTGTCCTTGCTGAAACTTCTGTGTGTAACAAATGTAAATTGTGTCCCGCAGGGCCGATTCTCCATTGGAAATTATGACCTCGACCTCAGGCAGTGTCAGGAGACGACAGTAGACATTTTTCACGTCAAACACACAAAAATTCTAGGGGATCCATGAATCTTAAATTCAATTTTTTTTATCTTGAGCGAATTAATTTACCTCCTATGGGGAACCAAAAATACAAAAATATATATTTTGTGACTCTTTTTATCTGATTTGCCATAATCCAAAACTAATGTGCATTATAGCGTGTCATACTGCCATCTGGTGGAGAAATACATTAAAATGATATTAAAAGTTTTAACATTTTTTAATATATTGAAACCTTGTGTGCGTTTTTCATTGACATTTTCGCCCGTGCAGTTAACTATAGTATACTTTTTCATTATTAAACAAATATATGGAAAATGGAAGTAAAGTATAATGTTACACATTAGTAGCAGAATATCACAATTAAATAATAATTCAGCAGTGGAAGGTAACAGACATTTATTCAAGTATTATGAAGTACTTCCTTATTTTCCCAGTAATGGCATTTTATCTATATATTATATATTGTAAATCCGCACTGTGATATGACTGTGCAGATCATTCAGATTGTGACTACCGGTATATGATGTGATAATACAGATTAAACTACCAAACAGCAGAAGGGGAACAAGTCATTGTTTTGTAAGTCCTAAAATACTCTCAAGTGTTTACCATCAAATCCTGAGTCAGCCAGAGGCCACAGTATATAAAGTAGCATAGTTCAAATTTAGAATCCAAATTCGAGGTAATGAAGTATTTTTTTAGTATTGCTATTATAGTAGTACTTTAAGTGATGGGTCTGCAGATTATTGAGGTGTTGTGGTGTTGCATATCTACAGTTTGAAATTGTGACTTTTTCCTTAAAGTCTCGATTCATCTGCAGAAATGTGTGTCATGTGCATCCATTACTTATCCTGTTCCTTCTTTACGCAACCTTTTACGCTGCTGGCTCTAAACATACTGTTTCTGTGGAGGGTGCAAGTCATTTCAGGAATCGTGTTTATTGATTAACTTATAGCATTCCTGTTCTACATATGCATGAGAACCCAAACAGAGTTGATATGAA
>CAAKHC010000314.1:63236-78239 GCA_901007825.1 Macroramphosus scolopax
GTGTAAATATAAGTGCAAATAAGTGTGCAGTGTTTTGCTTTTTTTATACTTTTTTTACATTTATATTTCTTATTTAAACGAAAATGCCGTTTGGAGAAAAGATGATGAAATTTCGTTCATATGTGCACTGTGTGTATGATGTGAATGACAATAAAGTTTTTGAAACTGAAACTCTGTTTCAGTTGCCTCTGAAATGTAGTGGAGTAGAAGTAAAAGTATTGAACATTGGAAATACTTAAGTAAAGTAAAAATATGTTTTGACCTACAAGCAGCTTGACTGACAAGTGAAAAAACATTAAGTCTTGAATAAAGACATCGGTTTAAGAAAGCAGCTGTCTGTACTACTGTCATTGTGACTGGACCATTGCATAATCATATAGGTGCAAAATCTTTGCCGCACAGAAAAGGCCTGTTTTCATTCCAGTAAAAAAAATATCGTATCGGTTGCATATCGGTTATCGGTGATGGCCCCCTCTCTAATATCGGATATCGTTATCGGTCACAAAAATCCATATCGGTCGGACACTATTACAAGGATCTCTCTGTAATGTCAATAATCCATGGGATTATCCTGTGTTTCTGTTAAAGACTATAGTTTTGCTCTTTGGGTGGCAGAACTCTACGGGACGGCCTCGTTCATGAGTTTTGTTCAGGACATTGTCGGTAAATCTGCGAAAACAAGTTGAAACTGATTTCAAGGGAAAGAGGTTCAAATGTGAACTAAATGCATTTTTCAAGTGTCATGCAGCCTTCATGTTTTTATATCCTTTTTGTCTATTCTTTCATGTTGTCTGAGAGTCAGCTGGTGATATGAGAGGTGCAACGTGGACTTTGCATGCTTATCCATAACCTGACACTTCTTGTCTTTACAAGGTACACATGCTGTACCTTGGACTAACCCAGCCTACACAAAGAGAATTGCATGATATATAGAAAATTGGGTGTGCATGCTGAAAATAATATGCTGTCTTCAGACCTTGATAGAATCTAAAGTGCATATAACTAATAAGAGACCTGCAATGACTCCGGTAATGCCTCAACCAGGAAAGTGTTCTTTGACGCTTTGCTCTGTTCACAAATTGTAATTCATTATCCAGTGTGCAGTGCCATGTGATATTGTGTAATGTATCTATACCTTTCACCATGGAGATAATTCAAAGTCACTGCACTTCTACTATCACCTGGGTGTTGTCTATCTTAATGACACTGAATACTCTTCTTTATGGCCCTCTTGTAAAATCTTTCATAATAGATGCTCGCTCAGAAGTTCTGAGATTTGTCACCACACCCCACTATTCCCATTTAAGGTGTGCACTGTTCCTGATAATGCCAATAAACCTTTGAACTTCTGAGTCGAGTGTCACATCTTCAGCGTATCACACCCGCTAACAGAGCACATACTGCTGGAGAATTCACACTGCGTTCTATGCTTGAGGTCTAAACTGTTATAACCGCCCTTCTCTTCACTTTTGTGCTGTATTGAAGGGCGTCAGGCTGATGGAGTCTTTCTCTGGAGGTATAGAAGAAAGCACAGAGGACAATCAGGGTGAGATCATCTATCATGTTGTTATACATAACAAATATTTTTGAGAAGAGAAATTGAGTCTTTGACAAATATGAGCTATCAAAACAAAGCAGAATGTCAGCGGCTAAACAGTAATGTCTTGTTCATGGAGCCTTTACGGTCAATGATTGATCATAAACCCCAGCACGACCTGCCATTAATAGTATGCAACAACTACATTTATCAGGGAGTATACACATGTAGAGAGCTTATGGCACCTCTGCATTATTTTATGTGTCCCTCAATGACCCGGATCGACCTCCATCTCTGTTAGGACATAAAAAGTCCAAACTGAAGTCCATAAAAACTCGTCTCTTTCGGAGGAGCAAGATAGCAGGCGAGGAGGTGAACACCAAACTAAGCCAGTCGGCCAGTGACATTGCTGCAGGACAGGCACTGGGATCAGATGAAGATTTGCTGTGAGTCTCTGCATGACAGTGAATCTTATACAGCGAATGTTGCTTCACAGCTCAATATATGTTCTTATTTGGTCTGTGACTGCATCGCTCTTCTGTTGTTTTTTCTCTGCTGCCTCTTCAGATGCTCCCAAGCAGTCATGGGATCAAGGGCATTTTCCCATGACAGCATCTTTTTGGCTGATGAGCTGCTGACTGATGCTGAGCCAGTCAGGGTTTTATCGCAGGAGAATGTTCAAAGCAATATAAAAGCTTTGCAGGTAACACTTTATACACGGCATATCTTTTGGGGACTGGGCTCTTAATAGTGTAATTGCTTGAAGTTTGCTCTGGTTTTGCAGTTGAAGCTTCAGAAGCAGAATCTGCGTTTTGGGCCGCCTCCTCTGGTTCTGCCAACCAGACGACGAGAGGACCCAGGTAGCCGCTCAGAGGATGGCGGTCTTCCTCACAGCCCCTCTGAGATCTCAGCAGGTGACACAATCCAGGCCGCCCTCAGCAAGGTGATTCATCATCAGACTAATGTGTGCTTCGATGTAGGCTTGTTTTACCAGTTCAAATTCACAGCTAATTCTGAAGTAACAGTTTTAAATAAGTCAAAAACAGCATTTTTATACTTGTCAAGAAAGAAAGAAGCCAAAATTTATGAGAAATCACAGAATTCCTGTCTGCAGCACTCAGCTGCAGGCCCATTCATTTCTATTACAGATTTAAATCCAAATATATAGTAGATTTTTTTTAAAGCCTCAGTCATGTCCAAAAACAGATTGGGCCCTGAGGTTTATAATTTATTAAATGGTACATTGTTGGGATCATCAGATTAATTCACATGAGCAGGTATTTCAACAGCAGGATGGTGTACTGTATGTGGGATGGATAGACTACAGTGACTGTGTTTATTGTCATGAATGTCCTCAAGTCCTCTGATGTGTTCTTAGTTTTAGAACAATGGAGCTTCATGCCACAGAGAAATAATTAGATCAGATTTGGCTACACAGGAGATAAAGATGAGTGATGAATTATACTCATAAAATGCCTCAATAAGGTGATTGGCGACCATAAACAGCACAAACAACTTGAATAAACACACGTAACGTCCTTTTAACAATAAGTTAAAAATGCTGCAAAAAAAGGTTTGTGCCTTTGTATTTACCTTTTATTTGCAGTTTTATAAATTGGTTTTGTTGTGCCCTTTTCTCAGATCATTTCCCGGCCGAGCTCTGGTCCACTCTCACCCATCCTTAAACCCGCAACTACCCAATCTGTGCCCTCAGCTCCATCAAGTACACTCCCTCTTTCTGTGGCCTCCATTCCCTCCCCGCTGGACTTCAGTTCTCCAGTCCAGTTTACTCCTTGCCTGGATACGTCTGCAGCACGTCACCGAATGTCAGTCAAGCCCAGAAACCAGAGGACCAGCACCAAGAAGAGACTGACAGCAGTGAGTGACTGTTGTACTTTTTCTGCCACTTCTAACACTTATTTTAAAGACAAACAACAAACTGTTCAACTCTTCCTTGTTTCTTTTTTTGGCAGCTTGATTCTAGGTCTCATTTAGACACATTGAACAACATCCACCACCCTGAGGCTGTGGAAGACGAAGAGAAGGGCTTTAGTGAAACAGAGGAGGCTGCATTGGAAAAAGAAGAAGGGGCAAACATTTCTATTACCTCTCTTCCTTCGAAATATCCACAGCTAGAATCCCTCACATCAGTCGCAGCACCCAGTCTGACTTTGTCCCAACAGGACCCTGTTCTTCCTGGGAGGGTGTCCTCTATTTCCTCTCAGGTTCTTAGAGTTAAGCCTCATAGACATGGAGATCTGATGTCCAGTGAACGACCGCATTCATTCTTCATACAGTCAGAACTACAGAAAAACAGAGATGACGCAGAGGATTTTGAGAGTCAAATCAAATCCAATGACGAGAGGAATACCCTGAACAAGGCTGGAACGGCTGATACAAACTCACCACTCTCCACCACCTTTGGCTCAGTCGTGGGATCCAGGCCTAACTCTGTTCACCAGCAGGTTCAAGGCGAAACCGAGAACCTAAGAGGGATAAAGAGACCTACCCCAGGATCTGGGTCCTTCCATTTCTCCATCACCTCTATTAAAAATCGAGTTGGAGAGAGACCCAGATCAGGCAGTTTCGTAGAAGTGCTGGAACAGCGTAGAGCCGGATGTAAGACAGGAGGGGAAGCAGAGGAATGTAGAGGCTTACAGCCCAGAGGGGGGACGATCACTGGAAGACAAGAAGACAAAAGGACAGTTATTCCATGGGACAAGTGGGATAGTCTGAAAAAGGTTGAATCAATAACAACATCTAAAACTCTTACGACAGATAAGGGTCCGTTAGATGGGGCGGAGGTGGAGAGTAGCAGCCATGAGGTAGTGGACGAAGCAGTGGAAGCAAAGGAGGAGGTCCAGGAGGAAGAAGGAAGAACAAAGTTTGGTTTTAAACTGCGGCCCACATCTCAGTCGATGAAATTTTGGTCTGATGCCCCTTCCAGACATCCTTCAAATTCCCCGTTGTATCAGGACCAATGTGACAGACAAAAAACACAGGAAGTACAGGATAATGCCGTGTCTAAAAAACTGCCAACAAACACGGCATCCAACTCTGGAGACGTCAGACTGGCAGGTGAGTTTCTCTGAATCTGACTATGTAAAAGATTTTTAATCTCAGGATTGCATTTTATGCTCACTTGATACCTTTTTACTATCCAAGGCACTTTGAAGGAGATAAACTTTACATAGAACGATGTTCACTGATCACTTCACTGAACCTTTGTTCTCATTAAAATACCTCATCGGTTAACTTTTAAAGCGCTGCCAAGTGTGTCTAACAGATTTGTGTCACTCCTTAGATCCAACCCCAGCTGGCTTCAACCTTCCAGGCAAGCATAACCTGCCACCTACCTGGGATCATCAAACCCTGCCGAGAGACGTCCAAACAACCTCCTCATGCCTCAAAGAGGTAGAAACTGCCCTCGTAGCCTCTAAGGAGCCGCAGCCCGCCGCCCAAACGCCGTCATCTGAGGTGTCCTGGATGAGTCTTGCGATGGAAAAGACCAGAAGCATCCAACAGCTTTTCACTAGTAGATTTCCCAGAGACTCAACAGGCGGGCAGGCCACGGCAAGACCGCAAGCACAGCCAACAAATCTAGCAGAAACACACGCTGGGGAACAAATACAGACTTTAAAACTACAACAAAGTACTACACCGCTGCAGGTTGCAAGGCAGTCATCAGCTGATACAGTCGTAGTAGAAACAGTGCAAACTCAGTCACAGGGTGTCAAATCATCTTTTGTGGCAACTATGGCACAAAAGACATCAACAATGTCTCCCGGTCTGCCAAACACCTCTAAAGAACCAGAGAAACACATCAGTGAACCAAAACCACACACAAATACAACTCAGCCTGTGTCTCACACTGTGCCGCAGACAAATCTGTGGACAGCCCAATCTCCCTTGCACTCTTCTTCACAAACGGAGACCACAATTCTGTTTGGACAAGGGACTGTCACTCAGTCGCTCGCACAATCTTACCTTTCCTCAGGCCAGCAACCCTGGAGCATTCGAGGTCCACAACCTCCCAACCCGCTCAGAAATACAGCTCTGACCTCCATTTTTGCCGCCTCGTCGTCAGCACCTTCATCTCCAGTGTCTGCAACAGGAAGAGAAGAAAGAGCAGCTGCTGTGCTGGAGAAAGAGAGCCCGTCACCGTTAGGGAAACGGGCAGTTTGGGCCGGGTCCGTGAGCGAGAAGGCTGCTTTTTTGGAGAAACGTGCAGAATGGACCACTCCACCTGGAACCAAGGGGGTTTGTGGTACTTCTTTGTAACTGTCTTTCATACCATGTTTACCTGTAAATCAATCACAGAATGATGTTCCATGTTTCTCCTGTATCTGAATACTTTCCGACTTCTTTAGCTCTAAGCCGAAAACCTATTAATATGGGCAAAGATGGAAGTCTGCAGCACAGAGGAATATTTAATCAGGCCTACGCTACATAAGACTTGCTAGGAGCAATTGTTGCCGTGGTCTTTTCACAGGATTTGATGATGGGGAGTTATCAATTAATTACTATATTTTTACACAGTTTGATTTGATGATCTAACTCTGACTCTTTTCCTCAGGTGGAATTGAAGAAAGCACCAATGGAAACGCAGTCATCAGCTGAATCCCCTTCCTCGTTTAAAAGGACACAAAACAAAGACATAAAACCAGAGGGAAGACAGGGGGTAAAACTTGCAGGTTTGTTGACTCTCGTGAATTATAAGTGATAATTGCTATTCAGTACATGCATATGCGGCAAAATGACAAAAGAGCTTTTTTTCAGAGTCAAGCCCCACAAAAGTTCCAGACTGGCTGCGGAAAAACGTGGGGTCTCCTTCATCGCCCTCCTCGTCACCACCATCGACGTTGAAGTCCATGTCCGACGGTGATCAGCCATCCTGGATGGAACTGGCCAAGAGGAAATCAATGGCCTGGAGTGACAGAAACATGGACTGAGATGCAAAACAGAATAAAGTGACTTAAACAGCCCTGCTGACAAATACTACCTTTATGAAGGTGTTGTTGGTACGTTTTGTCACTATAAACTCACCTGTTCGAAATTAAAGACGGTCCAAAAATAATTTCAGGCCGTCATAAGGCTGTTGTGTTTGTCTACTGAATTGTATTGTACTGTAAAGTGTTCATGTTATTATAATTCCTCTCTACCACGTCAATATAAAGGGTATTTCTAAATAATGTCTCGTGTGATTTAGCAGTTCACTGCAACTAATATTGTGGGTTATATAATAAAATTTCTAATGTTAAGCTTCAGTGTCAGTTGTCGATTGGTTTAATTAAATTTAAGATTCAAAAACATCTTGGACCAATGATAAGATGCTTCTTGACTAAAAGTAGCTGACTTTATTTTCTTAACAAATTTCAAAAATTTTCATTCGTTAATATGGGAAAAATATGTTTGCTAAAACAAGTTTTTAACTTGTTGTGATACGGCCATAACTAGTGAATGTGTAACAAAAACTGCTGTATTTATTCAAGTTCATGCAGGTCTGAAACTGCAAATCCAACAAACTAACTATCTATCCACTTTTCTGCTGTAAATTTCCACATTGTGGGACGAATAAAGGTTTATCTTATCTTAGCTTACATAACTTATCTAACTGCATTGGAAAAAGATAACCTCCCTATAGCCTTCAAAATTATCATTGTGGATGTTCCAATGTTTCATCTGATGCAAAAAAAAAAAACAGTAACATGATGCTGGCAATATATATCGGCCTCACTTCTCTAAAAGTATCGGCATCGGCCATTGATAAACCTGTATCGGTCAACCACTACACATAACCATTGATGTGATTAGAGAATAAAAGGGCAATACGTCTATCAAAAATGTGATAAAGCAAAGGGAAAGAGTCTTAGGAACGGATGAACAGGTACAGGAACATAGTTACCGCTTAAAACCACTGTTCAGTTACCAATGAACAAACAACTGAGCTGTGGTCATTTAGTGTTTTTCTTGTGGTTCAGTTAGGGTCTTAGAACGTGTAGTTCCCTGGCGTGTCAGTAGGGGTCGCTGTGGCTCGTTATTGCTGCTCGTGTTACAAAAGCACATACGCGTGAGTATGTAAACAAAGCGGGTGAAGGTGCCCGGCCATTCTTCTAGCAATGACGACCACTCACCGGACCCTGGCAGTCCTTGCCTCTATCATCTGCCTGTGCCACAGCTACACCCTGAGGAGCTCGGTCTCCTGGGTCGTCTCCTCCAACGATGTGGTGGAGGACGCGGACCTGTCAGAAGAGGTCGCCCCGGCGTTGCTCGTGGACGGTGCCGGGCTGTGGAAGCAAGCGTATCCGTCCTCCAACGTCCTCGGAGACAGTGTGGAGAGTCCCAGGGAACTAGTCAAGCCTGAGAACGACAATGTGGCGCAGCTTTCCTCTCGCCTTTTTTCATATCGGCTGGAGAAAGTGAAGTCTGGGAGCAGCTCTCCTCCTCCGCACCAGGAGCTCGCTAGGACTTGCAGATACATCGCTCACTACAGTGACTGGGGACATCTAGCCACCATTTCAACCCAAGACAAGGTAACAGACACGGGGCTGGTCCTCTTCCTCCGGCCTGGGCCAGCACCACTGTCACCGGAGACATTGTATTTCAATATTTATAGCAGGTAGAACATCTGTATTGCATTTAAGGCTTATTGCAATATGTCCAATTTGTTTTATTCACGTAATTTACTGTTTGTCCAACAGTAAAATATTGAGACATTTAGTTAAAATGTCTTATGAGGGGCCCATTAGGGCGAAAACATTGAACAACAGGAACACACGCACTCGTGCAGATGCACACGTGCACTGAAAGATAAGCACATACACATTGACAGTTGGCTGCTTGCACAACAACTGTACAACTTTCACAACAACTTTGTACAGCTTGCACTTTTAATGTTGTTGATTTATCACATTTTAATATGAGTCTAACAGTGAGAACACAATTATTTCAAGTCATTATTTAACAGAAGCTTGAGAACCTGTTTGCTCACTTAGTTTTAGCTAACTTTACGGTAACTGTTTGTGTTAGTATAACTATGTGTAAATAGTAAATGTAAGCAGTGCTTTATGTTCATATCCTCCCCACAAAATACTCAGGATCTGATCTGATCTCTGTGGCTGCAGTGGTGACATTCTATTGAGTATTGCCACTTTCTTATTTATAACTCAACATGTTTGCCTCTTAACCTGTGAAAATACAACTGCATCATCGTTGAAAGTGACACCGTGTTTAATTTCTCCTCAGATCAAAGGTCTTCCCTTTGGGAACATCTTCTCAGTCAGTGATGGACCGCGTGACAACAGCACTGGAGTCATCTACTTCTATGTGACTGCAAGGGACAATACTGTGTCAGATCTGAAGAGTAACCCCTATGCTTCCATCACATTCTCTGAGGCTGAGGGAGAGTTCTGCAGGTTAGTTTTTAATCTTTCAATAGACATATTCATCTGTTAGAGAGTCCCAGTGCAAATATTAGCTGCTGGGCCCCCATTAACCCCCAGCACTCTGTGCTGTACTCTAATTCTATGCTGAGAAATATCACCTAGGTTGTGGTGGGGGACTTTTATTTAATACAATGGAGGAATGTGCATAGTTTCATTGCAGGTCTTTTTGAGACAGGGACCCTTTTTACATGGTCACAAAATCCGGAAATAAAACAAGGCTGTGGCACTTTGTTTTTCCTCTACACACACACACACCTTCAATAACCTCCAGGCTTAAACTTGGCAAAAAGTACATCGTGTGTTTGTGTGTGTGTGTACAGTAATAACTTTGTCTGATGTGTCTCAAGGCAAATGGTGTATGATCCAGAAGATCCCAGATGTGCTCGACTCACACTAACAGGCAAGATGGTTGAGGTGGCCCCAGAGGAGATCGCATTCGCAAAGGACTCAGTGTTCTCCAGGTAACTGAGTTTATAGATAATAAAGCAGTGTATGTGTGCATGATGGCTGTAATGATAGAAAGTAACATCTATATTTGACATATACACAGTGTAAAAAGACTGTCTACTCCACACTTAACATGCTATTTAAATTAGATTATTGTTCTATGAAATTTGAGAGCTTCAAAAACAACATATGGGCAGCCAGGTAATACAAATCAATGTAGCACCCTATACGGACCCTTTCTCGCTTTTCAGTCCAGAACCATGTACCAATCCACCCCACATATGCTGTTCTTGGGGTAGCAGGACACGTCCCATCCTCAAGCTATACCAATATGAACCTTTCGGGGAGGAGAAAAAGATAATTTCTGAGAGTTTCATCATCATCGACCAAACCTGCAACTTTGCCCTAAATGTTAGATGAGAGTGGATTGAGTCTCTTTGGTCTGTTGTGCAGATGAAAGCAGTGTCAGGTGTATTAGCTGATTAGGAAAGTTACAACCGGTGCAATGAGTGCTTCAATTTCTGTGCTTGTGTCAGTTAAATCCAGTCCAGTGTATTCCTGAAACCATGCAGTATCTCAATTTTGTTCTTTTCTTGCAGGCATCCTGTGATGGAAAAGTGGCCGGTGGGACACGATTGGTTCTTCATGAAGCTTGAGTTGATCCAGGTATGGTTACAGGACTGGTTTGGAGGCATATCACTCGTTCCACTGGAGGAATACTTCAAAGCTACACCCTTCTGATAGTATTGCAACCCCTGAATCATGTGATACCAAATATCAATTCAGCTGTCTACAGCAAAGATGTCACTCTTTATCTGGTGAGAGATTTCCCAAAGTTGAAACGTGCAAGGAAATTTGATAAACATTTTTTATCTAATTGCTATTTTAATAAGTGAAAGTGAATATTCTTCGCAGATTCATTTCTTTTCCTTCGCCCTTCAGCTAGGCCTGTCAAACAAGATCAGTAAAAGAGTTTCCTATATTCTATGTGTGAATGTATTTCAAGTCAATATGCTAGTTGCCATCAATGGTCTTGGACATCAACAGCTGGCATGGAAAGTGGCTTGTCATTTATTGTATTCTGTCAAAACAAATCATTTTGTGGGTTTGCTTTAAAATACGTGTGCAGTTTGAAAAATAAATGAATGTTAGCACACACAATGATTGTGCATACTTGTGTTCAGTTAATTTTCAAACATTAAAAGTGAATTCATAATGTGAACACACTTCAGCTGTGGTCTTATATTTTGAGTCAAATTAGTATAAACTACCTAAAAGTTATGCATGAAAGATCTGAGAACAGTCAAAAGTTAATGATAGTAACACTAGCAGTCACTTTAAGTATTGCTTGCAGTAGTAAAAGAAACCTTCTGGCTGCAGCCTTTGTATAGGGTCCTATTCCCCAGCACAAGCATTACTTCCCTGTTATTGAAATACTCTTTGCATTCTGTTGGCACTTGAGACAGGGCCCGTGCGATAAAGAGAGTCAATCTAATGAAGCTATTTTTGTGGAAAGTGGGCTTTAGAAGTTGAGCTGAGAAGTACTGAATTTAATGAATTTAATCTAATGGATTCATTATGTATCCACAATTATCTATGTAGTTAGGGCAGGTGATAAATCAAGCTGCACTAACCTTTAAATTAATTTGCTGATTGCATCTGTGTTTATATCGTGACACTGCAATATGAATGAATAATAAGGAACTTAAATTTGGATGGCACATGAATTACACGCATACAAATGACCTATTCTCTACATGCCCACTAGATGGCGGAATGTCTTAGTTGAAGAGTCGCTCTTGCTTAGTGGAAAACAAAAGTTGCTCAATTTCCCGTTCGACTTTGTCATTTCATGTAGTTGGACGTGTCACCTAAATGTGGACTTAACGGAATGATCAAATGGTAACATTTAAACCTTAATACAAATGGCCTGGACTTTTATTAAAACGGATGTGATTGACTGTTTCAGTATAAGTAAGGCATCATTCCGTCAGATAGATTGAATCCTACTGATAAGCTGTTAATGCGTCGCACGTTAGTACTTTATTTTGAAAGTTTTGGCCGGAAAAACGCTTGTACACACGCTGACATGACAGGTGGACGTAACTCATTAGTTTATGAAAAGGGCTTCCCCAACGGTAATTATTGAGTTTTAGACATTATATTTAATTGTCTCCTTTCAACGTGTTTTGATGACAGAAGTTCGTGGCCCTAGCGTGTGAGACAACCCCGCAAAACAGTGAGGAATCCCACCAGTCATTTGTAGCAGGGTTTCAAGTTAATTTTAGCTTGGCAGCTAACTAGCCAGCTAGCACGTATTCTGTCGCAGCACTCGGATCGACTGACTAGGAGGACACATAAAACTTAACCGTGCTAACGGTACTTTGAGGCGGTAACAACTGCTCGTTTAGCGGCACGGTTTCTTCTCCTTTTTTTTTTACATATCTGTTGCCAGTTGGGGCGGAATTGACGTGATTGAAAAGGCGTAACCTTTCGACCAACGATAGAGAAACAGCCTATCCCAGCGGTTCAACCGTCACACTCGAAATGCATCCTACATGTAACTTGCATCGTTAGCTAGCAAACGATTCAGTTCCGTTACAATAAAATGGGTTCTATCGGCAGCTAGTTCGTTCTGTCTTAACCGACCATGTAAACTGTCTTGTCACGAAAGACTCGTGACTGATCGCCGTAGGACGGTTCTGGGGGAGCCAGTAACAGTCCTCTGATCTAAGACTGAAGGCAAATTCGAATATTCATCACAAAGATCCCTATGAACGGGAACGATTTTGCCGTTCAACGCCCACATATGCCTGAGCCAACGCACGTCTCGACGCCCTGAAGGCAGAGCCAGGAGGAGGCAAGGAGGAAGCGGCAGCTCCGGGTCCCCGACACAACTCAGCTGAGAGGAGGCATCGCTGAAATGAGATGAGGCTCAGAAATGGAACTGTGGCCACTGCGATTATTTTCTTCACGTCGTTCCTCAGCTTGTCCTGGTACACAGCCTGGCAGAATGGCAAAGGTAGGTTTTGCATTTAGGTCACCACCACACAAATATATGGTGCAACGTGCTTTGCAGAAGAAGAGACAGTTGTGAGGCCTGGTTAACAAACTGGTTGTCATCTCGCTGACGCGTGTCCGGCAGCATGTAGGACAGCAGGTTTTGCCGTTTACCTCAGCTTGAATGATCAGATTGACATTCACTGCATTGTACTACGTATATGAAACATGATGTGTCTGCTGGAATTGAGAGAATGTTTAAGTTGGTTTATCTATATTGTTTACAAGTATAACTAATTCCACCTATGACATTTTTCGTAGCTGGACAGCATGGATGATATGTAGTCAGTTATCGTCTACCCTCACAGGTCTTTGCAGGAGTGTACTGTTTCTATCCAACCAACTGCACATCAGTTAGGGGCAATTTAGTATGCCCCTGTCAGTATAACCAGCCAGGCAGCACAGTTTTGCAGTATTTATTGATGATCACATAATTCAATGACATTTCACCTTCTGCATCATGTCCATAACCATAGTTTTTTACATGCAAGCATATGGGTTCAGCCTTAGTACAATTGTTCCTGTGTTTAAGCAGCATGCAAGGACTGAATGCCTACCTGAACAGGGTGCAGTATTTGTCGAAGGGTTAGGGAGCTTAGTGAGTTGTTATCAGCAGAGTGTAAATAATTGCAGCCTTTAGATAAATTCCAGGCCAGGACTTCATGTAGTGATTGCTGTGAAGCTTATCAGCGGCATAAAGTAGTTATCCTCTAAATGGCCAGTGAGTGCAAACAACTAGAGCAGGCTGAAACTAGTCCCTAGCTTGATAAACGTTTGCTTGACAGGCAAGCAAGGTATCCCTTCCCCAGCGTGGAGGTTTATGAAGGAGGGAAAGAGAGAGAAAATGTCGATAACCGAGGAGAGCTGGCCTGGGCATCACATCGGTCTGCAACTTCGGGAGAAAAGCAAGCAAGTGCTTGAAATAGAACAGAAGTGCAGGAGAGAAAATTCTGATTGATGGCAAGGCGGTAAAGTTTCTTTGAAGGTTCCGTGATCTATGTGTACACACTCAGTGTTTAAATAATGACCTTATAAAGTAAAATAGCCTATTTACTGAAGTAATCACACTTGGGTATTGTAGATCTGGCATTATCTGTCATATGAAGTCACACACTGCTGGTTAAAAGAAGAGTGTCTGGTAAAAGACGAGTATTTACAGCAGACAGTCAGGAAAAACAGATGTTACTAATAATGACTATTGTTTCAATTTCCCAGTTTTTGTTATTGCAAATTCACTGGCCTGTGTATTAGCCAACGCCCTGCAACATTGGGAGCTTGAGAAAAAAAATGACATAAGACAAACAAATGAATGACGCATCTTTGTGTGCATGTCCCTTTTGTTTTGTCACTTACGTTTAGCAGACATATTTAGCCAATATTTCCATGCTACCACTCAATTAAGCTTTCCTAGTAATTGTGCAAACAAAGAAGAGTGATTGTTATACTTGTCAGTTGTTAGTTTCACCTGAAAATATAGGTTTTGTTGTGGTGTACTTGCCTATATTCACAATGTGTTGATGTTCATAATAGCACGTGTGTCTAATTGAGGAATTGGTTTCTTCGGGCATATTCACACATTTGGCTTGTTGCTTTGTTCTGCTTTAGGGGCTATCGTTATAAAGTTGTTGCATTTGTCACATGAGAATATAGGTCAATCTCAAAATCTCTACTGATTGAAACACTTATTCATTGTGTCTGGACTTCCATTCTTCCATTTTCCACTACTTGGGTCTCTGTAGCAGCAGACGATTAAAGTAACACAGATTAAGGTCTGCTTGATTCTGGAAAAAAATTGAAATCATGATTCAATTTGGAAAGATCATGCTTGCTTGCTTGATTGCTTGCTAGCATGCTTGTTGTTGTTCTGGTTCTACTCCGGGCCGTCCTCCTTGTTGGATTTGCTAACTGTTAGATTTCAATTTTTGTAGCACAAAGACCAAGTTAGTCCTTTTTGGAGTAATATTAGGCAAAGTTTTGCATTTTCTGTCTTTTGCCTCTGACAGCTTGTCTTGTTTCTGGTCACTTTACCGCTGTGAATGAGATCTGTTTCAGCTGTACAAACACTCCATTTTGGATGACTCTCCAGAATGTGTGCTTCTCTGTTAGAGTCTGACCCATCCCCTAATGAGACTCCACTCTGGTATCCTTGTGGTGGTATCTCAGTCATGTTGACCAGCTGGGTGATTTCAATGATAAAGTTAAGTTAAGACATATTGTTGAGGTATAAAATATTCGTAGCTCAATGGTTTTATGCCCCTTATAACCACAAGTTTCGTTCTCAAATTCTTCTTTACAAATATGGGTTGCATGCTATTCAGTTTGGTGTGTGTGTGTGTGTGTGTGTGTGTGTGTGTGTGTGTGTGTGTGTGTGTGTGTGTGTGTGTGTGTGTGTGTGTGTGTGTGTGTGTGTGTGTGTGTGTGTGTGTGTGAGTGTGAGTGTGAGTGTGAGTGTGTGTGAGTGTGAGTGTGAGTGTGTGTGTGTGTGTGTGCAGCCTCTGTGTGTGTGTGTGTGTG
>CAAKHC010000315.1:3211-19248 GCA_901007825.1 Macroramphosus scolopax
GAACAACACATTCTCCCTGCAGCACACTCACACACACACACACACACACACACACACACACACCTCCACAGAGATTCTGCCCACAATTCTACACATTTAATCTGGTTAAATGGCTGTGTGTGTGTGTGTGTGACTTCACCGCTTGACTGATAGACCAAGACGTTCTAAGAGACAGATGGGCGGCTGATTTCTTCTCCGGCATATACGTACGTGCGTTTGTGTTATATAATTGTACATTTAATATAGAATAGCACTGGTATAATATCACAACGGCAAGGACGAAGATAAAGTCGGGGCTCGGTTAACACATTCAATCTGAACAGCTTGAATGTTCACAGGCTTGTTATCAGCCTACTTTATAAGCCATCAAGTGCAGCAGCCTCTTATCTGCCCCTAAGTTCTAAGTCTTTCTGAGTGATGGAGATCTCAGAGCCAAAAGAGGTCACACTGCAAGGCTATATATCTTCCACACATACGAGGGAATGTAACCCGTCGCTCACACACATAAAGACTCCAGCCAGGTCTCGGGGACCAGCGCGGCTAAAGATATCCCCCCATGCACGGCGATATATGGATCTATAGCTGAGGAGCTCTGCATTATATATGCAGAGCTAATTTGCTGTGCGCACACATGTAGCGGGCAGCACACACATGCAGTCACACACTTAACTCCATTTAAAGTCCACTGAAGTTGTTGAAAGTAGGCCAGGGCTTGCCGGGGTCGGAGAGTGTAAACAAGTCCTGATCAGCCTGGTTCCCTTCTAGTGGAAGAACTCTGAATTAAACATAACATAGACTGGGTCTGTTTATGCAGGGCCGGGCGATGACCCGGGGCTATGTCCAATCAATCTGGCAGCAAATTAAATGAAAGGATCACTCTGAATATACAGCACTGCTGGCGATACTCCCAGGTATATTACCATGGGGGTATCTTATCTGGAAAAAACAGCGAGATTTCAACATCTGTAAGTTGGTAATTAACATTCTGATGCCGCGCAGACATTCGTAGTGAGGCTGGAGGAACATCAAATCACCACCACATGTGCATAAACACCGACGCATCTATTTGAGATTTGTGTTACTGTACTGAGGTTGTTTATTAACTTTAAGTACGTGCAGAATGCAGAGGAACCACGCCGGGTTCATTAACACGTGAACCTCAGGAGTTATTGTGTAATTACAGCAGGTCGCTGGTCGAAACACAAACATCTGCTTTGTTAAATACAGATCAATTATAGGATTCATTTTCCATTTCATAACAATGAAAAACTTTACAAGATAGACTGATGAAGCTGTTTATGTGGGTTATGCTCCATCTACATACAGAGGGGTTCCCAAACCTTTGCATGCCAAAGCTTCTGGCTGAGGGCCCCTTTAGCAAGATCTTCAATATTGATTGGCAATACTACAGCAAGTGCAAACAAATCTGCATATATTTAAATACTTGCGATAATAATTGCAATTGTGCACTTAATCGCTAATCGCTAGGACCTTGATTTCACGGCCATTCAGACGTGCAGCGATAAATCAGGACTGTATGCTGTCTCTGACTCGCTCGTGTAACTCGGCCAGGAGTTTTTTCTTTCTTCTTTTCCTTTAAAAACACTTTTTTGTGCATGAACAGCGGCAGCACACGTAGCTCGATGCTAGCGGGCGAGCTAGCTGCCAAACTTCCAGGGGGAAGAACAGCTTGGTGGCAGATGCAGACAGTTACCATGGCAACGCTGACATTTATGATGTTGGAGATGTTAAGACGAGCTTTATTATACGATTCTGATATGTTGTGATTTTCTTGTACATTTATTTTATAATAATATACTACATTTATACAGTCCTTTTTTTTTTTTAAAGCATCTCACATCATCCTTCAATCCGATTTGCTGAGGCCCCCCGGCCGCCCCCTCAGTGGGGCCCCCCGGCCGCCCCCTCAGTGGGGCCCCACTTTAAAAACCAGGAACATACAATCTGATTTATGTGCAATTGTGTTCATCAAAAAAGATTTATCCATCTATCTTACTTGTCTTTGACCATGCCTCCATGTTTAATTCAATGTGGTTCCAGTCCAAGTGCTCCGGTGACGCGATGATCTTAGGAATGAGGATGAAAACTCAGAACAAATATCCCTCAAAACACACATAAACATGGACAATAAGTTACCGCACAACAATCCCTTTCTCCCTCCTGGCTATAAAACTCGTGGGGTCCGTGTGAGGTCAGCTGGGCCAGATCATCACCATCTTGATGAGTGTGTATCCTGGGCCGACCTTGGCGCTGTCCCTCCGCTGCTGCCGTCTCTCTGCACACAACAACTGCCCTGGGCCTCGACAGATCTGTCTGGAATGGCAATGAGCCCAGATATTTCGGAGCATCGGTATGCATTTGCAGGAAGACCTATAGACCTCTGCTCCGACTCCGGCGAGCCCGGACATTGTTCTGCACTGAAATAGCGCTTTTATCTGCTGTAACAAGGGGTGAGGAAGTCCGAGCTTTAAAACTGCATTAACGAGAAAAAAAGAATGGGAAAGTGTTTTGTTTTTTTTCAGCGGCTGCCCCAGTGAGATCCGGGCCAAGTGTTGATTAAACACACCAGAAATACAGTTGGAACCGGAGACCGAACAGATAAGAGCCTTCCAAATATATCAACACACACGCGTGCGGCGCACAAACTTCACACAAGGACACTAGTGGAGCGGAAAATATCTACCTCTGCAGCTTTAGCAGTGTTTACGCACCAAGGATTTATATCTCCTTAACTCTCAGGGCGGCTGTTAAGTAATGCAGCGAGGAAGAAGAGGCAAGTCAGAGAACTCGCCACCTTCACCCCCTGCGAGGACATGAGCATTGACTTCAGTCATCCTGTGTGGGCGGAGCCTAAAGGCCGACGCTACACCGGACACTGAGAGAGCAACACTGATTGGTAGAAGTTCGGCTTCAGGTTCCTCTGAGGCCGAAGTGTTTCTGTGCGTCTATCATGGCCACGTAGTTAAAAGTTCTATTATTTTGCTTTAGTTATTGTTGTTATTTCCTTTACATGCTGCAGGGACGATGTAATCACTTTGACAATGAAGTAAGAGAACACACAACAAAACAGACAATATCAAGTGGCCTCGTCTGAGTGGCAACTGAGGGCAGGAAACTTATTAGCCTTAAAAGAGAGACATTTATGAGTCGTCTCTTTCGATGAACTCCTTCACGCTGTCTGTGCTGTGCTGTCAATACGCCGTCAACATGCACCATGTGAGGGTGTCGCAGGCTGACGAAGCCACGAAGTGACAAGCCGAATGTCTTCAAGGTTTCACTGAGAGCTGGTCTTTGAATCAAGCCGTCTCCTCCTCATCATGCCGAAGAGGATGAGGTAAGACAAGTTGTATAAGCAAATAACTCGCAGTGGTTAAACAGTTTATCTTGGAAATGAAAGCGGAGACACAAACAGCAGGTTCATTATTTGAAGCCGGCTTCACGAGGTCAAAGCGACTCAAACAAGTGCTGCCGGGCTTCTCTTTCACCAGAAGTTCAGCCGTCCCGGAGGAGACGCTCGGTAACGACAGGGCCAGCGGTCGTATGAGCACTCAGCGTTTGATGAATGTGACCTTTAATGAAGTTAAACTCTGCTGCATCCTGATTCAAACATCGTATCCCGGCTGCCATGTAGTCAAACCTCAGTCCAGTTACATCGTGTTTTTTAAACTTCTATCAGATGAACCTTGTTGTCATGGTGACATCCTCCGACCGGTTGATTCCTGCCATCGGTTCGAAATCTGATTCAGCAATGCGATAAACAATCGAGAGAAACAACCTTACAGCTCGTGATTAAACAGGCACGGCTGCACTTTGATCGTCCGTCGAATAACTTTACCGCAACTAAACAATGACATATAGTACACGGCGGACATAATAATAACATTAGTATTATCTGAACATCCATGGAACCTCCGGGCGTCGCACAATGAGCTGGACTTTAGTTTTTACTCAAATTGTTTGGATTTACCGGTAACAAGAGCTCAACACAGAAGTACTTAACAGGGGTGTGTTTGAACTCTCCAGCCCTGAAACACACACACACACACACACACACGCACACACACACACACACACACGCACAGGGAAACCGATTAGAAACTATCCAAACAAGGAGAACGCGAACCAGAAACTGCCTCTTAATCCCGGCAACACGTTGAGATGAAAAACGAGCGATAACAGACGAGAGACAAATAAAAGATTAATCTAATAAATCGGACTCGCTGTGGCCACCTCGTGCAGACGACCACTGCTGTATAAACAGGCTGAAGTAATCATATGTGTGTGTGTGTGTGTGTCTGTGTGTCTGTGTGTGTGTGTGTGCCATGGCCTGACAGAAAGAGAGGCCGTGCGGCACCAAAGCTGCCCTCACCATCTGGCCTTGGCAAAATGAACAGAGTGTTCCTCCACAGTCTCTCTCTCTCTCTCTTTCTCGCTCCCTCGATGTTTCACCGGGGGATTTGATACTCATCCACCCAGAGAGATTAAGCGGTTTCCATATTCCAGTCATATTCGCCGGGCTTGTTTTGCTTTCTAAAAACTGTGTTTGTGTGCCAACATGTTCACGGGACGGTTGGAAAGGTTAGTGGCCGGGCGAGAGAGAGAGAGAGAGAGAGAGAGAGAGAGAGGGCGAGAAAAGGGGATGAAATAAAGGAGGGGGGGAGAGAAAAAACATGTCCTTCCGAATGAGTGCTGAAAACACATGAAGGTTAATGAAGTCGTTACCGGTGGGTCATGGTGGTGTAATAATTGTAAAGGTGAGTAAATATAGAAAGTGTACACACTCACAGCTCCACCGGATACCTGCAGGGGGCCTTCAGGGTCTTCGGGGGCCGAGGTTAGAGGAAGGGGTCAAAGGTTCAGGGAAACACACACTCGTATCAGTACACTTGTGAGGGCCGCCCATCGACTGACCCTGAAACCTCACCGTGTGTTTCTATAAACCAAATCCAAGGCATAAAAAAAATCATTCACATTAAAGGATTGTCCTCATCTTTCTATACTTCTAAGGGCATTTAAAGAAAACAAAAACACACGCAAAATCCCCAAATCACTTGACGGGATGTGTAAACCCGCGGCGCCGTAAGAGGCTTTACCAGAAAAGATCACACATCCCTGCAGCGGGGCCAAATGAGCTTTCGGTCAATTGCACTGAATCCTTTTGATGATCTGTGGACACTTATATACCGTGTATCTGTTTTTTGTAAAGGGCAACTTGTAAAGCCAAGCGGCACCGCTGAGCTATAAGTATTCCTGTATTAAAAAACACGCTAGCAGACGACTCGCTAATAAAAACAGCGCGATCCGCTCTGCGGCCTCCCCTGATAGCCGGGGTTAGCGTTCACTCATGAACTCCCCCGGGTGCTAAATAATTCAGGGAGGACAACAAGGACTCGCCCCATCTCAGGTCTTAACCCCCCGCCGGGCCTCATCCCGCACACACACGTCCTAGCGAAGGGGGACCGAACCAATCCGAGGACAGGAAACACTAAATATTCCATTGTGGTGAATTGCATGTTTTCCTTTATTCAAAAGAAAGAGAGTGCTCATTACTGAAAAGCGTAATGATGATGAAAAACAGATTGGGAGGCATAAGGGAGAAGACATAATTACATCAAAGAGCTCAAAAAGAGAAATCCACTTTTCTCTCTCTCTCTCTCTCTCGCTAACACAAAACAACATCAGTCCTTCAGCGTTTGTTCCAGCAGCCTTTAGAAGTGAATGTTTTCAGACGGCTCCTCACCAGCTCATTTTGTATTCAGGGCAAAGTGATTTTTTAGCTTTTCTGGACACCTTGTCAGCCGAGGGATTCCTTTGAAATGTCACTTTTACCGGCTAAACCTAATTACCTGCTAAATCAGTAATTTAATCCAAGGAATTGATATTTTTTTACGTCTCCAAATCCTGTTTTTTTTTTACCAAATGCGTGCAGCATCGATCGGGGTGTGAGAGCACGAGCAACATGCGTGCACACTGCAGGATTTAACCTATCGTCCAACCTATTTAAGCTAACGTCCAGCAACACTGGCTATAAACATAATTGTTTGTGTACAAGGAAACACTCCAGGGCATCTTTAATTAACACTGCAATCTGATTAGCTTCAGTTCATTACCGTGGTCCGTCCGCATGCTACACCCGGCTGCAGGGCAGAGGACCGTCGGAGGGATCAGCCGCTAAAGGATAACGATGTAAGAACACGGGGGTCAATTGAAGGAATAAAACCGAGTGGGGTTGTGTAAGCAGGCTAACGAGCGAGCCCGAAGCTAGCCCCCGCAACGCCGTGACTCCTACTACCACTTTGTACCAGAGGAGGCGACACTGAGTCGCTGTGGCGTTAAAAGGCCTGCAGGTGCACCTCAGGGCCGCGGCTCAACTCGCGGTCGCCATGACGATGGAGCTCCTCGCACGGCAGCGTCGGCATAGATTGGATGAAACGTAGCATCACTGAGCTTGTGATCGTAGGCGAGTGTTTGAACGTAAATCGAAATGCGATTCGCCTTTCTTTGTTCCTCCAATTTATCTGGACGACTTTCCTGTGATGTACATGTAACACGTTTTTTTCTTTTCTGTAGTACCTTTAAAAAAAAAAGTGTGTTTCACAAGTATGCTATGGAACAATGGAACAGCATCGGCGTCAGGTCAGCCGCAGTCGAGAGTGTTTTGGCTCAAAGTGTTCAACGCTGACGTGAACATTTTCCTGTCTTAGCATTGTCCCTGCAGATGGGACGCTTCGGTCCCATCGGTGTCTCACACACACACACACACACACACACACACACACACACACACACACACAAACACACAGTTTTACACCCGGGCTGCGATATCTCAACCCACACCAGATGACCAACTGTTTGGCTGCCTCTTGTCGGCCAGCTTGTAGTTCAGAGATCACAACACAGCTTCCAGACATTTAAATGACTCACCGTTCCCTGCAGCCACGTGCGAGCGAGTATAGAGTACATACACACACACACACACACACACACACATTGCATCACATTTGTCTGGATGGAGTCGGTCCGTAGCACGATCCAAGTCTGGAGACGAGACATTCATCAGTCATGCTCTGGCCCACAGTGTACTAAAGTACTACTGATCCTTCTCACCATGGGACTCTATAATATTTACCTTCCCTTCAATTGCTGTTGTACAAAAGAACCGAGACCTGAGCGTCTGAGAAGAAGGCAAAACAACCGTTCCCAATAAATCCACCTTTCATTCTCCGTTATTGATCCCAGCTGCCGGAGGCATCTTGCTTTGGTTTTCGCAGGACGCCGTGACAAAACTTTGCATTTCACTGACGCAGCAGGTGAAACGTGTGGAAACATTCACTTTGTTCTGGAGGCGAACGCGGAGTGACGGAAACCAGACGCCCGTCTCTCATCTCCACTCCAAGATACGTGCATCGATATTAACCGAGGACTGTGAACGCTTCCAGAAAGTAAACAAAGCAGGAAGAAACTCACACGACAATGTTGTTGTAATCCAGTCCGGCATTATAAATATTCAAACCTCTTGTTCAGAGTATTTTCAAACCGAGGGACCGACTGGATTTAAATAAATGATTTTACAGTAAATCCTGCACTGATTTAATTTTCACACTGATTCCTAAAACTAAATATATTGCAATTTATTCCCTCCTTAAGGTCCTTCTCCACCCAAATTGGAAATGTTATACTCTTCTATGTACACACACACACACACACACAGACGTGCACAAGTGAAAACACTCTATTGTAGATAATGAATTTAAAAGATGGCAGTTTTTCGCGGCGGATAAGGGAAACATGAGACGGACAACATTTGCAGAAAGACATCAGGCCTCCCTCTCGCGCGGCTACACAAGTCGGAGGACTGACGGCGGAGTTAAATTGAGGCTGATTGTATTCTCGGCGTAGGCTCGTCTTTGTCCCTAAGCTCTGTCTAAATATTGAAGCAGACCGCGGTGAAAAGAGTCGTCTATCCAGAGAATTCAACCCAATCTGCATATTCATCACAATTAATTAGGATGCCTCTCTCCGCCATCGTTTTTTATCTTTCCCTGCTTTATTTCTCGAGAGGCAACTACAAGACAATGCCGGGGCGGTGATCGGAATCAGTTATTAGTCGGGGCTCGACGCGCGCGCACGCGGGCGCCCGCACACACCTTCCCTCCAACATCCCCGACTCGAGAATGACTCCGTCTGCATCAGATAGGCCGTCGAGTGCTTCACAGGCGGTGTACGTCTCTCTGTTGATACAAACTTCCCCTGTTTCCCCCCCTCCTCACTTTTGTCTTTTTCCGCCATTGTCTGGGTTTCGGAACGCGCCCGCACGCCTTCGCCGAAAGCGACTGAGCGCGGCGATTGTCTGGCCAGACACACAAACCAACTGCCACTCATCGGTCGTCTTCGTGCAAGGATAGCTCGGTTAATTGCTCAAAGAGGAAGGAGGAGACCTGGCAAAAACAATACGGGTGAGGAAGTAGGGAGGATGGAAGTTACGTCTCGCGTTAACGTGGTCGTTGCAGGTGTTTCCTCGACTTCAGTTACAGTTGCAGGGCGAACACAAGTGATGTAGAGGTGCAGATGAAGAGGCCACTTCAGTTTGAGTTCCCTCTTTAATTGCCTATGTGAGAAAAGAACCGATGAGCTTCGTCAAACCAGGGTCGGACTGGTAGAAACCGCCGTCCCAGTAAAAGCAACCAGATCGTAAATGCATGAGAGGAAGAGAGAGTCCATACTGTGACGGATGACATCTCGCAGCCGCAGTTGTTATAACCGCCGGAAAGTAGCTGATGACGACAATATATAACGAGAACGTCCGTGTGAGGAGGCACGTCGGGCTCGCAGCTGTTGTGATGAACGCCGCAGCTGATCTGTTTTTCCCGTTGCCAGATGTGAGTCAAGGAAGTTTCCCGACAAACCGCAATCGTCCAATAACCTCGAGACAAAAAAGGCAGTAATTGAACCCACACCGTGATTTTCCCGAACCAACTTAACTTAACGAGATCTAACCGAAGCGTTGGCACCTTATAAAACATAATCATGTAAAAAGAAAACATGCTGATGTATCAGAAGGTCGGAACAAATGATTGTTGACGTGGACCAGAGCCCAAGATGAACATGCAAATACACAAATATCAACGTATAAGTACCTTTTATATTATGTATTGGGGATTACAAGGTAGATGATATGCCGACGCCCACCTGGACAGCCCCGCCCATCTGTCAGCTGATGGTCCCGCCCATCAGTCCGTCTTTGTTCCACCTGTGTCTAAGATGCAGCAGGTCAACCAATCTTGTATCGGTGATGCCATTCGGCAAACCGGGGTGAAAGCAAAACATTGGAAAAAAGAGAGAAGGAGTGTGAGACGTTGACAGAAGTCGTCCATTAAGCGGAGCCGAGCGGTTCCTGGTGAGATTGCATTTCCATGTTAACTGCAATTACTTGCAAGTTGGCTGGTTCACCCCCCTTTTACCCAGCGTGAGGAGAGACACTCCTGTGGGATGTCGAGGGATCACTCTCACAGAGAGAGAGAGAGAGAGAGAGAGAGAGAGAGAGAGAGAGACACACACACACACACACACTGATGTCATCTTTAATTTTCTCCTGTGTGTTTTCCCTGTCTGGATAAACTGACTTCATCCAATCATCATCATCATCGAGTGAATTACAGCCATAAGCTCTGTTATTGTTGTAAGAACAACAGAATCGGTGCCATCTGCGTCCGTCCAGCCACGACACCTCAGCAAATTTGTTCTCCGACGGAATCGAAGCCCGTCCGACTCCTACACAAACAAACATCGCATGTGGAGCGCACATGATCAACACTGGAAAACAAGAAAGCTTCCGGACACGCACACGCTAAGATCCAACTTAATAAGCTCTGCCAGAGGAGACGGCTCAGAGGTCAAAGGTCAGTCAGATGACAACTTTAAACCACAGGCCAAAAACGACCGTCTCTGTTGCCGCTAATCTCCTCTAACGATCTCCCCGTGGACTGACATCATCTACGGCAACTTTATCGTCCTACTGTTTCCCTTCTTCGGACTCCGTCGTGCGACAGATTGTATGATTCACATCATTAGATCTTTGTTCTCTCCGCATCTGCTCGCGATGATGTCCGTCCACGTCGGGATTAAAGTGTGACTTCAGGCGGGCTCTCCGTGGCAGCACACGGCCCTCCGCTGCCCGCGGTTCAACCCGCCTTATCTTCATTTATAGTGCACATTAAGCCAAGATTAACATCAAGGACGTTCAACTCTCCAACTTTAGATCGACCTATCTGAGGAGCTGAGGTTGTTAAATGATCGTTTCCGATTAGCTCCCACACTCGTTTCCATACAGTAGCTTTCATATAATTATCTTTTTAATTATCTTTGACCTTGCTTTCTTGGAGACTTGCCATACGCCGATCATCCCCACCTTTCCGTCACAGTTTTTCCTGCGTTTTTTTTTTCCTTCAAAAAACTTTATTCAGTTATAAAAAAAAAAACAAGGGTTGATTGTTGTTTTCCTTACGAGTGTGTTGGACCAGAAGCCTCCGAAAACAATCTGAAAGTCAACAACATTCTCCCAAAAATATTCCTTTGGTGTCTTGAAGGAACCACATTTACATGTTGTTCATTTGTTTTGCTAATTTTGTTTTTAGTTCTTTGGTAACTTTTTGCTGGTGTGTGTATTTCTTCATAAATACTGTAATACTGACGTCTTTTGTTCGATACAGGATCCTCTTGATCCGCCGGGTTCCACCGGTGTATCACACCTGCAGAGCCGCAGCCCCGCGCTGAACTCATTAACAGCTTACATGTCGAGACCCACATCCCGCCGCCTTTGATCATCATCTGTAACGTGAAAACTTCGGATTTCCACATTGCAGTGGGGAAATAAAAAGCGAGAGCCTCGGACAGAGCGATCCAATCCCGGCCCAGCGTGGAGCCGGCTTCTGGTTCAAGAGCAGCTGACACCACTAACATTCAGCGCTGGAGAGCCGAGAGCAGCCTCGACCTTCACTCCTCTCCGTTTCCAGTGGTTTGTTTTTGTAGTTTGACGACTTCGAGCCGGGTATGAACAGGTTCACCATCACCCCGTATGTGATTCACATCCTTTTTTCCAGCGAGCCTTTAAGCTCTCCGTATTTGTTTTGTTTCCCTCATTTACCCAGTTTTTTTTTATTTCCAATCAAACCCGCCACCTGTCTGCATGTTCCACACGACGTGGAAGAAACCAGCTCACACATCCAATTACGGCGGGCTTACGTCCGCATGTTCGCCCGTGCAGAAATCAAAGAAGAAGATGCTTGACTTCACGTGTCCACAGAAAACGTTTGCATTTCATGTAATTACCTCTCGAGTCTAAAAGCAGGATGTGGAGCAGCAGAGTTCTAATCGTTCAGTCACAACAACATGGGCGGATGCAGTAAACACTGACTCGTTCTTACTGTAAGATGTTTTAAGTTCGACATGACTAACCGCAGTTTGTAACGGGAATCAACAAACACTGCTGCGGTGGTGCAGCCGGAGCCTGACCCAAGGCCGGAAGTAATAAATGTCAATTACTGTCCTCTCTCTCAACCTTCTGGGCTTTTTCCCTCTGCTTGAAGTTTGTGATTTTATTTTTAGGTATTTGACCCAAGTCTTTGCTTCATTTGTAATTGCATGCAGCCGCTTCATACGTGTCATTAACCGGCCAGCTGCAGATGTATCGAATAAATTCATTTCTGTTTTAGTCTTTTTTAATTGGTTCATTATTCTCTTTTTTTTTATGAAGTTGCTTGAAAGTCTGACCTACTGTCTCAGTTGTGGTGTGTGCAGGAAGTCAACCTTGTCTGTATGTAAACATCTACAGACGTGTTCTGTTTGTGGGCGGAGCTTACGTGAAGTCACTGAGCATGTTCGCTAAAACCAGCTGGACCATGTTGTTGGCTTGATTTTTATAAAATGTTCGTCCACTTCCTCTGCAGGAGAGCGAATGCTCCTTAATTAATGTTAACTGACGGGAAAGATCGGGGGGGGCCCGTGACCCCGGGATGACCTGCAGGTTATATCCACCACTGTCATCAAGGGCCGGTCCCTGCTGATGCTCCTCGTGAGAACAGAGCACTCTGGCGGTCATTCAGTATTCATAGAACCGTGGATGCATCCGTAACCTTTCTCTGGTATCATCCTTCCTGACAACTGAGGGCGCTGCTGAAAGCACTGAATGACTCACAGCAACTGAGTCAAGAAAGATCGCAGAGTACCAACCTAGCACAGTTGAAGTGGAGCGACCCCCCCAAAAAACAGCAGTGCATGCTGGGAGGGGAAGCTGACACACAGTCTTCACCAACAAGGGGTATCAAACGACATACTGAACCTGTGACGGGCGACCTCGTCGCAGCTTCTGGAGGCCGGATCCTGCGACTCTGATCAACACGAAGCTACTAGCAACAAACAAGCAATAAGATCCGCATCAGCTGAGACACTCAGACCTGCAAGGCGAGAAGATAAAATCTCGATCTCTATGACAGACGCCCCCCCCAGCACCACACCTCCATCAGCACCACGGCTCACTCCGCTGACAACATTGTGCTGACGAGACTCCGTACGTGTTGCCTCATCATCTGCATGATCGAGGTGAAAACGCGATTCATCCGTCAACGCTTCGCTGATGAATCCGCTCCCGCAACATATGCGTCGGCCCTCTGGAGTTTGTTCCTGCGCCGGACAGCTGTCAGACCGAGGCCTCGGCGGAGAGGACGGGCACGCGAAACCGGCTTCTCTCAGGTGCTAATGAACTGTCTGTGCAGGGGATTCAAACTACACACTTCATGAGCCGCATGATGAGCTGGTCTTAAGTGGTCGGGCAGATGCGGCGGACTAATATCTCGCGATGGCGTTGTGACGAGTCCCCTGCAGGCATGTGTTTGATTGGGACCGACTTCAAACGTGACGTACTTTTACAGCTGCAGAAATTTGACAAATGCCACCGGTGACATCTGCGGCATCGTGCTGCGAGAAATCTGGGTGACCTTTTGCTGACCCATCATAAGGAACATCTGTGTCGTGATCGTGACTTTTAAATCAGCATCTTGGTATTCTGCACCCGTGCAGGAGATTGATTATCTGTGAAGAAAAGAAATGCTCTCTGACAACAATACATGAGCAAACTGATGCACGAATCTGTGAGACTTCATTAAATACAATTAATCTTCCTCTCGTGCATCAACAACCAAACTTTCATCACGATCCTTTTTGGGCAAAAACTGTCACTTCTGCTGTGAGTGTGACATTTTCAAAGCGGTGCTGATGCTCTTAACAGGCCTGCATACCAAATAACACTTCCATGGCTCCAAATTCACAGTGTGCTTCCAGTAAAGGAACTGGTGGTAACCAGGCGCTTTCCAGTTGTCTCACACACACACACACACACACACACAGTCAAACCACAACACACTCACGTTGCCAGGAAGGGGTCAAAATAATGGCTGACTTTGCAGCTCTCGGGCAGACGCTAAAACACACAAATACACACTCGCAGTCACACACACACACACATGGAATAATTTCCATTCCACTTCTTCCTTTTCTCCACCCTTCCGCTCAATGCCACCTTCTGCCTTTCTCGTCTTTCTCTCTCCCTCATTTGCATAATATACTTTCTCCCTCTGAAGCTCGGGGTGCACACAGCCCCTCTCTCTCTCTCTCACACACACACACATGCACATGCACACGCACACACAGATCTGACAGATGGCACCACTGGCTCCAGACACACTGCAGAGCGGGAATGTGAAGGGGAATGAAGGGAAGAGGAGAATGTTCTGGTTAAAAAAAAAAACACACGTGCACACACACACACACACACACATACACATGCGCAATAATACCATAATTATCCTGGGCACTGCACTTGGCACTGACCTGGGGAAAACCCTGATGTGCCAACTCACTGCACCCGATGACCTACTAAAACCAGCAGGAGAGGAACACACACATACTGTATGTACCCGCGCACGGGCTGATTTATGCAAAGACATGCATGCATGCACAAAGTCAGTAAAGGAGAAAGGAAAGCTTGTGTAGAATCAACTCCTCCGCCTCGCCCGCGCTCCTCAATCAATCTTTTCCTTTTTCTCTCATCCCACTTTCAATCTATGCGTTTTTTAGAATCCCTTGAATGGTGTCGACGGTTAGAGCGCGTCTCCGCTGTCGGCCTGAGTTACCCTTGTAAAGCTCTGGGCCTGATTATCCTGCGATGACTCATCCGGGGAGAGGGAAAGGTGAAGTCAGTGCACAAGAACCCAACAACCAGGCCACTGGTTACATAGCTATACAGAGAAAGAGAGAGAGAGAGAGAATTAAGAGCGCCGGGCTTCAGAGGGCATCAAACAGTGTGATGCCTGGAACGCGGATGTGAGAGCTCAACTGGAACGGGAACAAATCATCCACAAGTTTTTTGTCACACACACAAACAGATAGCCGCGTATCACTTAAGCACATTCCTTTCAGCTTGTTTATCATCGCCGCGCAAAGACGGGCTCTCTTGGCTATCGTGTGTCGGTGTTCCCGGTGCGATTCTCACCAAGCGGTACATGTCAGGTCAGATAATTAACTTGCTAATGTAGTCGGTACTCGCAGAGAGAGAGAGAGAGAGACAAATAACAAAAACAACAGGCTGTCGCGGGCAGATCTGCAGCCTGCAGGCTTTGTTGACGCTGTGAGAGCCGTGGTTGACGGGATAAAAGTTGCATAAGAGCTCCGGCGCGGCTCAAAGGGGGGGCTGACATTTAGGAACCGGCCAATCGAGGGGGTCCGGACACATGTCGGCACGAACACACGCCTGCGAACACTCACATCCACCGAAGAATCGTTCACACTTCCGTCAGTTCAGTCTCTCTGATTAATTTCAATCGTTCCGAACACAATGGACGAAGAGCCGTTATAATACTCGACTCGAATTCGACACATATTTTACAAACACACACACACACGCTTCACACTTCGGTGACGAGTTCTGCTCAGAAGTTATGAGGCTTCTTACTCATGCACGACACATTCCCAGCATACCCGCAAACATATGCCCACACTCACAACGTGCAGTAACAATAATAGAACTACTTCACTTCATCGAGGATGCATATCGGTGCAGTTACTGTAAACCTCGGAGTATTTTCGACTCGACGAGGTTCTCGTGTTTTTGCTCGGAAGCTCTTCTGGTGAACTCCTGTCTGTTCCATCTCAAGCTGAGGTAAATATTTCACGAGGCCCTCCACTGATGCACATGAGCAAACACGTTCAAACATACGTCCCTCTTGAGCCTGATGTAACGGGACCGGGCGGCGTTCTCGCAGCACTAACTGTCACCGCGGTGAGAGGTCAAACAGGAGCTGGTTATATAAGTCACAATAACAGGGTGGCAGCAGAGGTGTGAACGACTGCGGAGAGGTTTTATTGTCTATTTTTATATCGTTTTATGGTTCTCTGTAACTTCTAGATCGTATGATCTTTACTCAACATGAATCTATTATAAGACGATAGAACCTCTGAAGGAAACTGAAGATAAAACACCGGATTTGATAAACTAAAATCTGTCGTGTCATGATTTCATAGAAGTTTATAAGTGTGATAAAGAGCTCTGTAAATGTTATCTTCAAGCTTTGAGGAACTCATAAGAGGTTGATTGTCGTAAAGCAGAAGACTTTACGAGTCCTGCTGAACTATTTCTGTTGAATAAACTACAGAATGCTCCTTTAGTGATGCATAAGACTCTGCTGGCCTCAGTCTTAAGGTTTGATAAAAAAAAGTTTAAAATCCACTTGAAAGCATCTTTGAAGTAGATCAAATTGAATTATTTGATTCGCAGGTTCGGGAGTCACAAGCTTGTGAGCGGTCGCGGTGCGTGTGAGGTCAAACCCGGCTCGACCCCGGACGGACACGGATTCACAAATCACAATTCAGAGCGCGTGTCGTTCCATTAACAATACATAACTTTGATTAATTTAAAAATGCAACAGATCCGCCGTGATGTTTGAAGAATCATCCGAGGAAGGTCG